>JAQJVL010001535.1:0-175154 GCA_035578905.1 Stictocephala bisonia
TCTTTTATCAAAAAAGTGCCAATGGGAGGACCGAATTTGAAGTTTCGGTCATGGAAGTGTTTAATATTTGAAGTTTTTTGCGAAATATCTAACCACGCAAATCTTGACGTATTACACACTTATCTGGGGTAGAATTATACACTGAATCAGGAAATGTCTTTCGTTTTGGTGCAACTCTTACAATAAATTCTCCAGAGGGAAATTAAACATCACAATCAGGGCGCAATTGCTAACAAACTATGATTTCAATTCTCTCGCTTTCTAGACGTCTCATGGGCCATTCTGATGCTTTTCCATGACCATCTGGACATTATAAACAAGTACGTATAGTTAATATTTCACTAGAAAAAATTCAGATTTTTTATCGAAAAAGTGCCAAAGGGGTGACCATTGGAAGATTTGAAGTTTTTTGCGAAAAATCTAACCACGCAAATCTTGACGTATGACACACTTTTCTGAGCTAGAATTATACACTGAATTAGGAAATGTCTTTCGTTTTGGTGCAACTCTTACAATAAATTCTCCAGAGGGAATTTAAACTGCACGCTGCGCGAAATAATGCACAGCTGATGCAGCTCCTGAAAAGACGAAGGCACACCAGCAAAAACTAATCTGCACCGTTCCTCAGGAGAAATGCCATCCAGGATGACACGAACGGTGTCAGCTTCAGAAAGTGTGAGGCGCAACACTTGCCGAGCTTCCTTGACTGAAGAGACATAGGCTGCCAGAGACTCGCCCCTACCCTGCGACCGACAAAATCTGTCCATGACCATCCTTTCCCTGAGTCGAATGGGAAGAAACGATGAAAGTAACTCTTGATGGAACGAGTCCACCGAGGCATCACTGGCCAAGACAGAACTTAGCAACTCCCCAACGGGACCTCTGCAATACGGGATAATCAGGCAAAGCAAGTCTCCAGCCTGCATGCCGGGCCTCTCACTAAGCCTGAGAAAGGCCACCAGAAACTTCAGACTCTCCTCAGGATCCATCCCATCGATCACAGGGAGATTCTGGATCATGGGCGTGAGAGGGTTAGGTAGCTTGTGGTAGCTCAGCTGCAGAAGAGCAAGTGAACACAAAGGAGCCGAAGCAGAAGGAACGGCAGCCGGAGCCGAACCACAAGCGACCCCAACAGAAACGCCTGCAGACTCTGAAGGAGCCTCAGGCACAGTGAGAGCCGTTGTCTCACCCTGCGGCCTCGACACGTTAGGCGACAGCGAGAAATTAGGCCGCTGACCCAAACCCGTAGGAGTCGTGGAACCGGAGAGTGCCTGAAAAATCTCATCCAGCCTAGACACACTCTCCAAGATCCACGCCCTATCCGACGGTTCCAACCCCGGTGCCCGTTTGACCATACGTAAGCGGGCAAGCAGATGCCCCAAACGTGCAAGACGGCAGGCCCGGTCACGACCCACTGGAGGTTCCAACTGCAAATCTTCCAAAACCCCTTCCCAATCTTCCACCTTACGTTTACAAACCAACAACTCATCACCAACCTCCAGTAGATCAGACTAATCCACCGCCGTACCCGCGGACAACTGCTCCCGCAGCAACCTCCGGAGATTCAAAACATCACCCTCAGGAGTCACACCCAGCGACCTCAACTCAAAAATCAACTCCTCCTTCACCAGAAGGCAACATTCTGCAGATAGGCCATCTCGAACGCAACAAATCTCAACAATACACCAAAAAACGATAACTCCAGGGTCCAAGACGAACAAAAACCCTCAGCCTACCGAGCCACTGTTGACCATTCCAATCCACCCATGAAACCCATTCAACAAAGTAACCAAGCGGATTGCCTAGTTTTTTTTTTTTTTTTTTTTTTAAGTTAAATTATTTATTTGGTTTTCTAATTGTTTTTGTTTTTAAATAATTATTTATTTATTTTTTTTTTATTTAACAAATTATCAAAACGGTAGGTCGTCCAACGCTGACCTACTAACTGGCAAACACCCACCGTCAACAATCAAGGGATTTTTTTTTTTTTTTTTTTTTTTAGGCAACCACGCTCTCCTACCAATTGAGACCCATTCCCCCCACCAAAGCCGGAAAGTGTGCCAACTGGGGGATGGCTCAAAACAAGTCAAGCGCTGGGATCACGGGTGGCAGTTGGAGGGTCAAAATAACACTCGGCAGCTGAGCAAAACTAATTTATTTCAAGTAAGCAAAACGGCAAAACTGGCTGGCAGAAGGCCACAATATCCATTCGCACTAAATAAAAAGAAACACTAAAATTAACAAGATAATACAAACGCCACAAAACAACACTTAACGCTACAAATACCAAAATTAACAACTACATGGCCTATCTGCTGCCTAGCTTCCAAATAGGAAGTCAAGTCAAAGCACAATAATCCCCTTTTGGTGAAGAAGTTTAAAATTAAACAATTTGAAAAAAAATATAACCCGGTACCGTTCTAGTAAAAAGTCACTTCAAGACATCCATAATACAATTACCAACAAAAAAATAAATAACAATCACCATGCCTAAACATATAAATAAATAACATAACTTAACCATAGGGACCTAACAAAAATAAAACTCTACAAAAATATAACAACAGAATAAACTAATTAAAATAAATAACAATAGATATTAACTTAAGTTTTTTTCCTTTTTTTCTTAAATTTTAAATATATAGGTATTAATGTCCCCATGGCTGCTTCATAAATCACTGTTCTAGTTTTAAGCCTAGGCCACATAAAGTTCCACAAATATTTTTTTCTTCTTTTTTTTCTATATTTCACTTTTTTTTCTTTAAATAATGCCATCAAAACCCCCCAGCTCAGCCGCCGGGAAACAAAATGGAACGCACTTACCTGAGGACTGAAGAAAATTGCCCAGAGAAGTAGAGAGGGCAGTGAGGGGCAGAGCTCGCTCAATCACATGGTCCCCAGGCCAGGCTCGCAGTGGTAGAATGGCTGACCATCCCCGGCCGGCAGGCTGAGGGTAGAAACGTCCTACTCAAGGACCCTGGACTGCAACCAAACCACAGCACATTAAAACCAGTACAGCCAAACCAAAATACTATACATAACAACTAATAAATATGAGGGTGCATGATTTTGCAAAACTGAACATGAATGGAGCAAACAAGACAGTGAAAGATTAACTTCAGGCTATGAATAATTTAAACCAACTTACAATTTAACAAATTATAAAAGACGTATGGAACTAAAAAAAAATGACAAACTGAAAACTAGGCTATAGATACAGGAGCAATAGGTTATAAAATGAAAATCAAACTAAACAGATAGGCTAGGTTATTGTCAATTAACAAAAATATGGTAAACCGGTAACTCCAACTGAAAAAAGGCTCAACAAAACATTATACAGAACTACTATTAAATATAAAACCAGATATTAAAAGCAATCAATGTTAAAAAGGTAACATTGAGCACGTGGCTCGAACCTAGGTTAACCAATATCTAGACAATCCAAATTTGACAATGCCCTGAAAATGACAAATAAACCAGAATATTATTTAAACAAAGTATTTTCACCAAAAGGGTGATTAGATATTAGAAATTACAAAAGAACACTTACGTTTTGGAGTCTCTAGCCGTGCATGTCTTGAACGCTGGCGTAGAACAAAACCAAATGATGGCCAACCTGACAGACAAAGGCTGGAACACGGAACGACCGAGTCTGAGCCAACGGCCACCAAAGTAAGCGAATCGCCGGGCACGAGCGATCTCAGGCAGCCCGGCAGACCACGACGAAAAAAAAAAAACGAAATGTACCGGTCAAACGACCCGGTACACCCTTTATAATTGTTCAACTCCACATTTAAAAAACAATTTGACTTTAGATTAGAACCTCGTCCACCTGATTTAGGAGAATTTAGTCAAAAGTTATTTTTTCAGGTGCACATCACTGAAATCACCTGACTTTTCTAATTCATCGTTTTCATCTACCCTACACCCACACAACCTTACACTTAAAGTGTTGTTGACCCATCCCCCCACACCTTCACTTAGAGTGCTACTGAACCATCCGAGCACCCTTATACGTACATTGGCATTGGACCACCCACCCACACTTAAACGTACAGTGGTGTTGACCCACCCCTTACAGATCATGTAGCAAAGATGTCAATTGCTTTAAATTACTTATTTTCTCACAGTAAACACAAAGAGGTTAATTAATAGCTTCCAATGCAACTCAAAATATATCAGCTGCTTGGTGCTAAAAAGAAACAACTGACTAGATGGAACATTTTCACACCAACCTATTTTCCATGGAGGTACTGAAAGAATGAGAAGGATATAACTGAATGGGTTAAGCATGAAAAGGATCCAACTGCTTAAGATGGAACCTTGCCACACAGGTTTGTAACTTTTCAAGTCATCAGATGGAACTTTGGCATTTCTGCATAGAACCCTGTCACACTAGTAAATAGGTTTTTCCAAATTTGTGAGATGGAACCTTGTCATTCTAAGCTAACGATTAATAACACATTTTTTATATTTTGCTGTTCACTTGTAATAATATTTACAAAGCGTTCAGATGTCACAAAGTTTGATGTAATTTAATGAAATTAAACGGCCTTTTTATTAAATCACACTTTTTTCTCATTTTTTCTTCCTTCATTAAACGTTTAATATTAGTAAGTTGGAATTAAACATCAAAAGCTCAAAGCGTTTCCATTTGGGGTGAGATGTCACAATAGGTTTAAAGTTTACTTTAAGTCACCGTGGCACTATGAATCTGTGTTACTACCTCTAAAGTAAGGGTAACGATAACATCAAAATACATATAAAGTTTTGTGAATAACTTATACCCTACGGAATAATTAACAAATTTTTTGTCATGCACCAATATAGTCGTTCTATTACTAGGTTAAAACATGATAGTTAGATATATTTATCAAACACATTTATGAAAAATAGTTTATGACAATTTGATTAAAGTAATTAACTATTCTTATTTTGACTTTATAAGTATATATTGTCAACAAATAATATCACATTACTATTGATTAATTATTCATATTTTATAGAAATATATATTTCCTCTCTATTTAAAATACTGGGGGAAAATGGAATGAATTGGAAAATATAGAAATTTTATGTTAATATTGAATATTATTATAAATTACATATAATCCAACTTTAAATCGTTATATTGAGCAGTTTTATTCAAGTTAAATAAAGTATTAATATTAATAATTAATATTAATTTTTGTATTAAGTTTTGTATTAATTATTAATACAAAACTTTGCCTAGTTTAAGGACGGAACAATATAATACTCCCTAATGAAGGGCAGAATTAAATCAGAGCACGTGGTGGACCAGTCGGGGTGTGATGCGTTGACAGCCACCGTAATGTGATTTAGGGTGGAGTTACAGTGGCGCTGTGGTCGGAGCGTGGTCACTTAGTGAAACTCAGTCGACCTGCAATCATCAACATTTACTCTAAAATATATGGCACAAGGAGTAAGCTGCGAATAAAACACATGTCAGAGCAACAAAGTGATGTACAGCAGTACGGATGTGTAAAGACAAACCTAAATAAAATGATGTTTTCTGATAATATTTAAATATGAGTTCCTTATGCATAAATATGAACAATATATCATTTAATAAATGTTCTTTCTAGAAGTATATTTCCAACCTAGTTTGATGAAACTTTTATTTTATGCATACGTGTAAATAATACTTTAATAGGATATGTTCACCAAGGGAATGTTGTATTAAAATAATATTTACTATTTTATGATACATGAAAGTGAGAGAGAAGTTTAAATATGTATGAGGAAACTGGATCATTGGTGAGAAGTAGTTTGGTGGCTATTAGAAGCAAGAATGCATGCTTAGGCCATAATATGTGCTTTATAATGATACTTAGTTGAGACCTGGTAATTGGAAGAAGGTCTAAAAAAAGAATACAAAAGTGTCAGGTGAGATTTTATGAAAATGTTATTGGACCTTCAACAAGAAAAAATGGTACGAGACTAGAGATAATAAAGTTAGAAGATAATTTGAATCTGAAAATTCACTGCAAGAGAGAATCGAGAGGAACAAATTGAAGCAGTATGAGGATGTATAGAACAGACAACTAAGAAGATTTAGAAGCAGTCATAGGGACAAATAGAATGACAGGGTTAGGGTAAGTGCCTTGAGAAGGAGAAGGAGTGGTGTGAAGTGATGGGGTATAGGATATTAGGTGATAGACAATACTTTTTGAAAAACAGAACAACTGGGAAAGTAAATTGGATTCGTAAATGTGTTGCAAATATTATATCCACAACGGTTAGAAGTCATAAGCTTAAATGCATTTTAGAGTATTAACTATAATGTATATTTAGAAAGTAATTTTCATAAATAACAAAACAAAACTAATAAATAATGTAAGAAAAGTCGTATAACTGCACATATTTTCCAATTCTAAAATAAACCAAAACACTATAAATGCGTCCTCTTCTTATTTTATAACATTTCATGGTTCACCTGATTATATTAAATTCTATGAATTTTGCACTGTAAAACATTGATAACATCACTAATTGTATGTTAAAATGGTATAGTGAAAGTCACTTTAAATGGCTGTGCATAGTTATAATAAATAGTTAACCACATAAACAAGGTATTTATTAATTCTAATTAAGTTTCTGCCATAGAAATATAATTCTTAAAAAAGGGAGCCACATCTAAATTACCAGTTATATTTTTGATAAATTGTAAATATATACATATCAGATATCCATTTAAAATTATAGGTTTTGTTTTAATTAATTTCTTCTGTATTTTATTTTCAATAATCAAACAATTATTAAGATGTCATTGCTCTTGCACTTCAAGTCTTAGCTAAATATGTTTAATATTTGTCTATGGAATAATATTTTAACAATCACTGTAGGGTACTCCAGACTAAGGTAATTCCAGACCAACAATTCACTGTACAGACCATTCGGTTGGTGTCATCTATCTTGTTCCCCACTGTCAGAGCATCCATCCATATTATACTGAACGTAAATCAACCATAAATATTTCATATACAGGCGAAATACCATGAAATATTCAGCACTTAGAGCATATAATTCAGCATGAAAAAAAATATAGATAATTTTTAAATATAGAGAGTTTTAATAAAACTATTTAAAAAGAGTAAACTGTTTTTGGATTAGGGAACTTTTACAGTTGAACACAGGTCATTTGCACAGCTATCCATTAGTCCATGAAATATTGTCATTGAAGCTTCACTTTCTACTTTTGAAACTTAATTCAACTCACTCTTATAGTTCAGTATTATTGTAACTGTGTGACCTAAATGCAGTTTATTCTTTTTATACGTAAGTATATCAGTTTTGAATATAACCATAAAAAATAAAATTATTAAATAAATGTCACTGCTTGTAGATAAACAGTCTAAAAGTTGTCATCAGCTATGGCATAGATTAAGCTTAGGGGAGTCCGACTTCCATATAACGTCAATGCTAGCTAAATTCCACATTATGAAAAAACTATTAATCCTATCGTGATAATTCTTTTTTTATTTTTTAGATAGGCTCAATATCTAATAAAAGACACAGTATTTTTTCAATTAGAAAAATAATAAATGTTTTTTGGATTTTAACAAAAAGTACTATTTTTTCTAAATTTTGTCTATAAAAATAATTTTATAAAATTACTTACAGAAGAAAAAACTTAAATTCCCTCCATCAGTTAGCAAATGGTACCTAAAACTTGTAAAAAACATTTGGTGATGATTGCCCTAGTAGTTACTGAAATATGAGGAATCTTGTTATAAAAAAAAAACAACTTTCGGAAAACAGAGAAAAACCAACAGTAACACATTTTTTATGATTTACTTACTTTCAATAATGTCCAGCACTGTAAGATGGGTTATTAGGGTCTTCCTCTTCATAGCAGAGGTCTTCTAGTTTCCTTTTAGAAAGGGTTCGATCCTGTCGTACCTTCTTTTCAAGATCCTCTACCGCCTTTTGGGCTTTGCGAACACGCTCCCAGTCGAGGCGCTTCGTAGCTTTCACCAAATTTAGACCAGCAACAAACCCTAACTCTTCCATAACATTGATTTTAGATAAATACCCTTCATTAAATGATAGAACAGCGTCAAATACTCCAAATCTAAGAGTGTCCAAGCTAACAAAAGTTCTCTTCGGAACACGGGACCAAATTAAATTGTTCAAACTTTCGTTTGGGTTCTGTGTCTTACCTTTCAAGCATTTTTTTAACAATTCAGGATCTGACAATGCTCTAAAGGTTGGCCTTAGCACTTCCATAATACTGCTTGGCAAGTGAAAGTGATTTGTATGGTCATATAGCAGGTTATCGTTTTTGGCTTTGTTGTACTTGCATCATGTATTTTCATCTTTCGGGCAGAGTTCATGGGTAGGGTTATCATTAGTTGACATTACATGAAAATATATTGCCCAAACTGCTTGTTTCATACCATTTAGGTTATTTTCATTTCTTCTAATGGCTAATCCATAGAAGATTTGTAGTTTTTTTTACAGCAAGTTCTGTAAGGCGATTTTTTCCTGTTAACTTTTTACCATCGGCTAACAGGTTCTTGGTTTTACATATAACACTCATGAGCCTACTACCCATCCTTTTCTGGACGTGGCCCACGCATTCAATTTTGTTGATATCAACATCTGGGCCATATGGTTTCGCTTCATCAACTGATTTATAAGCAATTGTATCACCATCACCTAAGTATTCAAGGTATCGAACATTGTACAGTGGAAGAGACCTTTGAAACAAACAAATTGCCCCACTCACTTCCATGCCACCACTGTTTCCAATATAATTTGCAGTGCAAGACTCAATATGTTGTTGTGTAGACTTATTAGGGCAGAGGCAGTACTTAGACATAATATGAATATCAAGTACTTTTGTGGTGTCGGCTGATGTTAGCGACACTATTCTATTCAATTACACATGGCCTCTTCTCTGCCACTTATGCAGAGCCATCTACGCCTACACATAAGTCTCTGCAGTTATTATTAATTATCACAGCTTCTTCCACAGCAGATTTCATTGACTGCTCACATAGAGTTTGTACTGTAACATTCAATATATCTTCAAAGGTTTTGAATTTTGTAGGGGGTGGTGGAAGGTTCGTCAAACCGCATAAAGCGCGAGCTGCCGTGTAACCTTTACCTATAATGCGTAGACCGTATACAAGGCGAATATTTAAATCATAGTAAGGCTGCTCAGTTAAAACATTTTTACTTGTAATTGGCCTAGTTATCTTACTACAGTTCATAAACTTTGAACTCTGGTCACAACTTTTATACTGAAATTTATACTGAATTCGGTAGCTAGACCAACAACAGATGACTTTGATAAAGTTAGGGAACCATGGCATAGTTTGCAAACAGCTACTTTGCTAAGAATAATTTCTAAGATACTCACATCAATTATTTCATATTCTAAAGTATCAGTTTTGCTGTCGTAAACAGAGAAGTTTTGGGATAGTTTTTCCTGCGATCTTGAAGCCTTACTAGGCCTAGGCTCATTTGAAGATTGACCTTCTGTATCCTTCGATTTAGGCTTCCCAAAATTCTTCCTAGTTTTAAATATAGACCTTTTTGTACCTAATTTCTTTTTATTAGCCATGGGAACGCTAAAAACAAACGCTAAAAACAAGTCAGCACTAAGATCAACACAATATCACTTGGAAAGTTTCAGACTCTAAACAAAATATACCATGCAACGCTAAACGTAAACATAAACAAAACTAATTTATCAAATAAACCAGCTGACAGCTTTGCAGAATGCACTAACAGTGTGACCAACATACAAAACATAATCGCATTGTCTAACAAAAGCAAACTGTTACTATAACAAATGTCAATTTGATGCACCTACAAAAGTAAAAACCAGTGCCTGAAAACAGTGTGAAGACCTTTTTTATTTTATAATTTCACAACCCTTTATATTTTTTTACCATAAGTGTTATATATCATTGTAATCAGAAGATAATGGAGAATATAAACATAAAATAAAATAAAAAACATATTTTTTCACATTTTTCATGTCAGACTGCCCTTTCGTTATAAAGCATTTAAACAAAATAATATGTCGGTAAACCCAAAGGAAATAGCGAGTGACTGTCTTGTAATATTCTTACGACCCTAATGATAACTTAATGACTCTTCATAAAGTGGTGTCATAAGATTCATTATAATACAGAGGGTTGTTTATCTCTTTATTATAACCTCTTTATTATCTCCTTAGATCAAACATTGATCTTCTCCAAGTTCACATCCAGTGTGAAGACTCTGACATCTTGTGCTTGATTGAACATAACCTTTCTTTAGATCAATTTGAAAGTTTTTGCATACCAGATTACAGTAACGTTACATCTTTTAATTGTGAACTAAGACAAAAATTCGGAGTCTGCATATATTCTAAAACTAATCTTCAGTTTGAGATGGTAGATGTTTCTCGTTTTTGTGACGAAAACATCTGCCAGTTGGCTGCTGCGAGATTCCAACTAAATTTTGGAGAGATCTTCATTGTTGTGGCTGTGTACAGAGTACACGTATATGACTGTCATCCATTCTTAAATCTTATCACAATGTGTCTCGATTCAATTATTAGAAAAACTTCTAATGTGATTGTATTCAATTGGCGATTTTAATATCAATATTTTAGAATATAAACCTGCATGCAGAAATCTTATTCACACAATGGCAACTTTAGGTTTGAGGCCCACAATCAGTACCTACACCCGAGAGGTTAAGCAATCTAAGACGGCCATCGATAATTTATTCACCAATATTGATGACCGTATTATTAAGAGTAGGGTTTTAATTGCTGCAATATCAGATCATCATGGCCAGGAAGTGACTACTGATTTATGTGCTGATAAGCTTGATGCTGCTCCCACTCACAGATTTAGCCGTAGTTTTTCTGCTTCCAATATTATGACTTTCAGGTATTATCTTAGAAAAGAATCGTGGGGTAAAGTCTTCAAAGAAGTTGATTTTTATTCTAAATTTGAAAAATTTCATGATTTGTGACATTATTACTTCGATTTGAGCTTTCCGCTACACATGCGTAAAATATTTGCACCTAAATAATTATCAAAACCTCATCTTAGGGAAAGCATTTTTTTCTTTGAAGGAAAACGTTCAATCCAATTACTCTGAAACTAAGCACCTGGATAGCAATCACCCTCTTCATTAAAATATAAGGACGTTAAGCGTATTTAATTCTGATTTTGTATTAAATAACATTTCGCAGTCTTCAAATAAACAAAAAACCATCTGGAACATTATAAACGAGCATAAAGGTTCCCGCCTTAAGCAAGTTTATAATATATCCCTTGCTAATGAAAATGGAGTCCTAATTCATGATCCTTTTGAAGTATTAAGTATTTTTAACTCTGGATTCACCTCCATTGGTCCGAGTACAGAGTATAAATGCAGTTCTAGATCGGTGGAACTAACTGTGGCATTGAGTTCTACCTCCAAATCTCTCTTTTTGTCCCAGACTTCTGAGGAAGAAGTGGCACGGGTGATAATGTCCCTGAAGTCAAAGGCTTCATCTGGACCGTATGAAA
Source organism: Stictocephala bisonia (assembly GCA_035578905.1). Classification (NCBI taxonomy): domain Eukaryota; kingdom Metazoa; phylum Arthropoda; class Insecta; order Hemiptera; family Membracidae; genus Stictocephala; species Stictocephala bisonia. The sequence continues at coordinate 11,544 of JAQJVL010001535.1, forward strand.
TATCTTCACAGCTCCTTAAAAAGGTTTCTGATTTGATATCTGGGCCGCTTTCTTACCTAATAAACCTGTCTTTTCAGTTGGGCTAATTTCCAGAAAGTCTTAAACATGCTATCATCAGGCCAATACACAAAAAAGGGGCCCCTTTTTTGTGTATTGTGAAAGTTCAACACTGTCTAAAGTTTTTGAGAAACTGTTTTTAGTTAGACTTCTTGATTTTATGGACAGAAATAAAATCTTCACGCCTTGTCAAATTGGATTTACCAGGGGTAAAAGCACCTTGGATTTGGTTCAGTTTATGGTTTCATGTGCTGTTCAGTCCCTTGATGTTGGAGACTTATCAATGGCAATTTTATTTAACCTCACAAAGGCCTTCGATACTGTCGACCATGATATCTTACTTGACAAACTGGAAAAGCTTGGTGTTAGGGGAATTCCACATACATGGGTGTCTACTTATTTGCGAGGAAGACAGCAATCTGTACAAGTTCCATTCACTGATTCCTATGGATGTCTGAGAATGGCACAGTCTCCTTTGGTTGAAGTGGCTAGAGGAGTACCTCAGGGATCGGTCCTTGGGCGAGTTATTTTCCTACTCTTCGTCAACGACCTTCCTAGTAGTGTCAATAGTGCAAATGTGTGTTTTTTCGCCAATGACACCTCTTTATCGGTTTTGGCTGGCTGTCACCAGGAGTTAGAAATTAAGGCGTATAGGGAAGTAAATGCTCTATTACAGTGGTTTCATGACAACCGTTTGTCATTAAACAGTTCTAAGACTCAATTGGTGGAATTTAAGATAGCAATCGTATAGGGCGAGGTGATTTTGCTTGATGACACTGAGATAGAACCGAACCCAGAAACAACTTTGTTGGGAATTTTACTGGACAGTAATGTAAAATTTCACCAACACATGGACAGAGTTTGTAAACGGTTGAGGTCCGGTATCTTCGTAATAAGGCGTCTGTTAGGTAATAAGATGATTGTACATAGTTGATATATTCTGTAGTTATAAGATTTGATTTTTGGTATTTCCCATGTTCACTAAAGCCAAGAGAGAGAGAGGGTTATCTGCCCTTAGAATAAACATCACGCCACCCCAAATTCGAGCTCTCATTGGTGCTCAGGAATAAACTCTCCTCAGGCGACGGTTTCACGCCACACAGCACCACACTCACGCTTAGTCTCTCAAAGTGTAAGGTCGCGGGTCTCGTTTCCAACTCAACAATTAGTGATTGTGTGCCTCTTTAAATTCTAACTCTACCTCTTGCAACTCTCTCTAACTCTGTGCTGCTCATCCAGACCTTCAAGAACCTCGTTTGTACGGTACGTAGTCGGTCTTCTGGACTTTCGGAAATGCTCGTACTTCCGCAACTACTCTTCAGTGCTTTAGAACTGTGACAAAGTAAGGTGGACTGGATTAACAAAAGTGTCTCCAACTACTCCTGTTGGATACGTGGTCAACCAATCTCTGTGGTGAGTCAATTCTCTCTAATTAATTATTTACGTCCTTAGTTTATTCCTCCGTCTGCTCCGAAAGAGCAGTGGTCCTCCGTGTTCAGGAACAGAAACATTAACATTCTCTACCCGACAGCATCTTTCTACCTTTGCTGAAGTTACTGTTTTGCTCGCTATATATTATGGACTTATTTATCCATTCTTAACATATGGAATAAGCATTTGGGGCAATGACGAGAGAAAATCAAATCTTGTTTTTAAACTTCAAAAGAGAGCTATTCGAGGTGTTTTCAATAAGCCATAAAGGTTCTCCTACCGGATACTTTTTAAGGACAGCAACATTTTAACTTTCCCAGCTCTTTATATTTTCAATTATGTACTGTTTGTGCGCAAGAACTACAAACTTTTCGATTCTGGATTCCGAAATCATAATTATAACTTAAGAGGAAACAGCATTCCCATCCCACCCCACAAAACAACCTTTTTCAAGAAACACCTTCTGTATAGTAGGGTCAGACTTTAGAACTCTCTACCAGAACAAATAAAAACAGAGAGTACATTGAATGTATTCAAAAATCGTCTGAGAGAGCTGTTGGTGTTTAGATGCCCATACAGTGTTGGGGAATATCTTTCGTCCAGGTGGACTTATAATGTTTTAAGTTTTTAATGTATTAGACATAGTTAATATTGTAATAGACTATTGAAGTAGCTAAGTATGACGCTATTATGCAGTTTGTATACTGTCGAAAATAAAGAGTATTTGACTCTTGACTCTCTATTCTACATAAAACAAATTAACTAATCGACCCCGAATTTTAAATAACTTGCCTCCCGTAGAAAAGTTACCTAGTTAATGAGAACATATGGCAAAATATCTCTTTTTGTTTAAACACAAACAATAATCATTATACACTATATAATAATCTATTAACTATAAAAGGTACCTTTAGGTACTCTGATACTGCAGTATTACAAATAGACTCCGTAGTCAGCTGATTTCGAGTGTTTAATTTAAAAGATACTCATAATTTATACTTGTTTCTTCTGATCTTGAATCATCGAAATTTCAAAACTAACGAATGTTCTGTTCTAAACACTTTTTGTAATTAGTTTAACAATTTATAATGTTAAAAAGAGCACTACCATTTAATTAAGTCATCAATAAAGATAATTCTATTGCCTTACAGAGTTTACAGCCAAAATACCAACAATATTTTTTATAAGTAACAGTCTTAAAAATGTTTAATATAGTTGATTCTTCCTTTTAAGTAGTAAATATTTTAAAATTGTAGTTTCACGCTATTATTAAATAATTCTAGGGAACTACATCACTAATCTGACTAAAATTTCGTAACTGATCAATTAAGGAAGAGCCGGTGGCCGAGCAATCTAAGGTGCCAGGACTTTGTACCTGAGATAGATATAGTGCAGGTTCGATCCTGGCCTTGACTTAATCTTTTTTTCAGTACTGAACCATTTGTTCTGTAGTGGCTCTCCCTCTTACTCTGTCTGAATGAGTTCCCCACACAGATCAAGAGTCTATGTGCAAACTAAGATTAATGTGGTTATAGGCATTATTTATATAAAATCTAAGCAAGGAGTACCATCTATTCAATTTTACTTTGAAAAATTGTCGATACATTTCAATATATCGACATATTTGGCCCATATATACGTTAGGTTTTCCCCTATTAAGTAATTTAATTATTAAAAACAATAACATTGCTAGAATATACATTTCCCAGTGACAACCACGTCAAGGCAATATCTAGAGTATTTACAAGATAACCAAAAGTTTCGCCCACTGTGATGTGGTATCCTCAGTGGTTTCTCTGATAATGACCTTCCAGCTTTTATAACAGGATGAGGGGTGAGGACTAGTTTGGCAAGTTTGCTGGAGAGGTGAGTGGCGGCACGACCCACATACCTACGGTCATTGGCTGAAGAAAATCAATATGGCTGCTCTTCCATTTTATTTAAATTTACTTAAAATGGGTTCCGATGTCTTTGGAAGCTTATAATATCATCTTTATTAAAATTATTTCTTCTTTTATTTATTTATATAGCTTTCTTTTCTTTTACGATTTTCGGGTAGTAATTAAAGGATGCTGGCAAGGACTTTAGTTTTGTTAAATAAAATTCCATGATTACTTTTTGTGCTATCTTCATTTTTAGTATGCCTTATATGTTCCTTAATCCTTGTAGAAATTAACATCTTGGTTTCTCCTATGTATCCCAATCGTTAAGGGTAGAACCCGTAACGATGGTTCCCTGACGCAGTTGTCACCTGAAAATTTAGATTCTAGTTATGTCACCGCCCACTTAAGGCTAAGTTCTAAGAATAACAGTGCTATTTGAAACCGTTTATATCTTATACTTTGGCAATAAATATTTCCTTCTTAAATGATATAGAATAGATAGGTTCTGATATCTAAATCGCAATTATTGTTTAAACCAAAAAGCATATTATGAACTTATATATACGATCCCCTACAATAATTTAACAAACTAACCACTCCATAAAAATGAACTTGGAAACATCCTCATTCAAAAAGGTTTAAACAATATTAATAAATATTTAGGAATAATAAAAAAAAAACATATAACTGAACAACTTAAATTGTATAATTTTACAATAGCACTTGTTAAAGTGAACAGAGTAGATTTATAAATTATAGTTAGAAAATATAATTTGACATTCGTTCATCTACATAACCTAGCTGTCACTGAGTGTTTACTAAATCAAGATTCATTTAGGTTATGACATCTAGACTTAAACTTTTCAGACCAACAAATACTGTGTGTGATCCATGTAATATAAAAAATCTGTTTCATTTGTTATGGAATTTAGAATAAGTCTACAAAAGTACGTTTTATAACAATAAGTACGGAAACTTTCAATACTAAATGGTTTAAAATCACAGTGCAAGAGAGGTTTTCCTACTTAATTCAAATATAGTTTCTCTTATTTCCGAAGCCAAAAAGTACGTTTTATACTAAATGTTTTAATTTCACTGCGCCAAGATTATATAACCAGATACCAATTGAAATGAAACAAGCGTTAAATAGAAATGTATTTTTGAAGGGGATTAAGAACTGGTTAATGACATTAGAGAAGATTGAGGATTTATTTGTCATTCTAAGTTAAAGCTTCATTTTGTAGATTAGTCTTTCTTATAGTAGACTGTCATTGTAGGCACAAATGCAATTTCTTTTTTTAGATTAAATATTTTTCTTGTAGTTTTTATTTTATTGTAAATAATAATATGTAATATAGGGAAAAAAGGAAATTAGTTTTGTTAGCTACCGTTGGATTTTTATTTTGAGTGATTTATTAGGAAGGAACCCCAAAACAGGCTGTTTATGCCTCAGGGGCCCTATTTTATTGTCTCTTGAGTGTATAGGTCTTAAAAATATTTGTGCTATTTATGTTTGTTTAGCTGTATTTGAGAAAAATTTTATTTTCTGTTTCTTGAAAGGCAGCCTGGTGAGAAGGACTTATTCATATTTTGTCAAATGTAATGTATGTGTATTGTATATATATATATATATAAGAGATAATAAATTCGATTTATTATTATTTATTATTATTATTCTTATTCTTTACATTATTTCATCATCTTATGTAATCATAATATCATTTAGAACCCTTAAGTTAGGTTCAAAAGAGTATTGTCGAGAATATAATATTCAAACATAATTATAAAGAAATACTAAAAAGTACAATTATTTAATTTTAAATATAATCATACTACATCAACAATGTATACAATAAAAAATAAATACTCTCTTAAATACAAACCATAAGATTTCCATCATTTCCATATTAAGCTGCTGTTTATAATGTTGATGATAAACATTAGTCCCGAAAACAGTAACAAAGCAGGAAAGTATGTTTGTGTTTGTTTTAGACATGTTTGTTTTAACTAACTTTGTTCATTAAGTGGAAACTGCCAAAACTGGGAGACAGAAAGGGGTTCAGATAGGGAGAATGGAGCTGTAAGGATTGAGCTGACAGTCACTTTTACCAACAAAGTAAACACAAACTACCAAAGACCTTCATGTTTTACATGCAACAGAAAGTTGGCAGTTTATGTTTACAAATTTGTTATTTACTTCAGAAAAGGTATGCTAGATAGTTATGACACTAAGTGTTAATTTTTTTATTAGTTTATGTAATCCGTATATATTTTTCAAATAAGATTAACAACACAAATTTGTTTACTCTTTGTTATTAATAATACGATATTATGAAAAGTTGTACTATTTATCTTCAATTCAGTTATTTTACTGTTGTTCGTATAACTAAATCAATTTATTTGTTCTAGCACTAATTTATGTATTTATATTTTATTGTTACATTTTTTTTATTTCATGGTCTGTTTTCATTTTTACATGATCAAATATATATACTGTATAATCGTAACATTAGGAAATTACAAGAGGAAAGAAATAAAATTAAGCCGATCTAAAAGCTTTATAAATCATTTTTTCTGTAATTATAAATAAATAATCTATAATAAAGGTAATTATAAATAATTTCACCCTTCAAAGTTCAACTTTACTTATGTAACACGTTTACAAGGGAGGCTGTCTACTATTACCATACTAAAGAAAGGAATAAGATGAGGTAACTCAAATTGGGTGAATGACTACATTTATTCTGGAATATTATTCCCTATCCAGAATACTTTAAATCTGCCCCATTGTAAAAGAGTTGTTTTGGTATTAAAAAGGAGATCAATTTTTAAGAGTATTAATCCAGGCACCCAGCAGAGGTTTCGAAAGGAATTGAGTTCTCGATTTTATCACAACTGTCACTATTAGTAACAATGACCCTGCCTCACTAACACACACAACATGCTTTCCTTCTCTCTACCTCCCTCACTGATCCCATCTCCACTACCAAATATATTTCCAAAAGTACATAACTTCCTCATTTATATTGCACTTTAGCAATGAATTTGTTATATATTATTACTTTATTCTCTCAGCCTTGACTATCGACATCACAATTAGTGTTATGAGCTGTCAGATTTTCCAATACGTAATCTACTTCTGGCAAGGCACAGCTTCAATGAAACTAAGTAGCTTAGGAGAGAATGACAAGCTGACAAGCTCGGCAGGACAATACATCCTGCTCTTTTAACATGGTTCAAACCAAAACCATTATTTTGCTTCATTAATAGTTATAAAATTATTTTATGTAACACTTTGACAACCTAGCAAATGAGATAAGATTAATAAGATAGAAATAAAATGTGTACGTATTGCGTAGAAGAAGTTTTGTTAGTACTAAATTACTTACATAATTACTTAAATACGTTTACATATCTAGGAATATATATCTAGTTTTCTTACATTCTTATTTAGGAATTAATTGTTTTTTTTTTTTTTTTTTATTGAGTTACAGTGATAATATGGTCAATATAAATTGAAAAATCAATTTCTATTTTATTCAATGGATCAAATTGTGGTACTAGAGAATTAATAAGATCAGACCTGAAAAATATAAATTTTTATGTATTATTATTATTATTATTCTATAAAACAACAAATACATTTTCACCACATATAGACTACTCCTACAACTCACATCAACAATGTTGACCATTTAAGATGATTTATAGTTAGGTGAGTGTTAATTATATTTTATGTTTAGTGACATAAATCTTCGATTAATTGTTCGAAGAAATCTGTTAAAACACCACAGTCTATCAAAAATTTCAATTTGTTGTAAGAATTGAAATGAAACTTATTTTCTGACTTGTAGAATATTTTATCTATTTCAAAACTAGAATAGTGATCAGTTTACGTAAATGAATATTTCGTAGTAATCTATTTAATAAATGTTTTACACATAAACATTAATTTTATCCCAATATAATTTAAAGATCTTAAGTTGTGTATTTGTTTAATATTTTATTAATTTAAATATTAATAAAAACCGAAATAGTTATTCACTTTAACCAAACTTTTATTTTAGAGCAATTAGAAACTGTTTTCTAACTATATTAAATATATATACGGGTTGTCCCAAAAATAGAGTAATAAACTTCGGGAAATGGTTATGAAGGTCAAAATAAAGAGAAAGTTAAAAATACATTGTTTCCCAAAAAGCTTACTTTACTAGATATCCACTATTTCAGTTTTTCACAAAATAATTTGTATTTCCGAGTTGGCTTAACCGATCTTTATGAAACTCTTAATGTTAAAATAACACATCCTTTTTCTAAAAAAAATATGAACTCCATTCAATTAAATCTTATAAAATGGCAGCGATTTCAAATTTCAAACCAAAATTGCGGGAAAATGGTAAACAAATACTACAAATTACTAAGAACACGTTTTTTAGGCAATTTTATTGCCAATATATCAGTATAAAAAATTCTCTAATCAGATAAAAATAATCGATACACTTTGACATTCGTGTTGAGAGGCAGCATAAAAGCCATTGTTAACACCCATAAAGTGTTATTACTTATTAAAAGGTTTTAATATAATCCAGTAATTTTTTGTCCGATTTTGTTTTAATACTGACATATTTGTAATAACATTTTCTAAAAACTGTATCTTAGAAATGTTTTGCATGTTTTTCATTTCACCACAATTTCTATATAACAATTTTTAATAGGTGCCATTTTAAAATATTAAATTGGATCAAGATGATATTTTTATAAAATAAGTTTCTACTATTTTTATATGCATAACATGTATCATAAAGATCAGGTAAGCCAATATGAAGAAAAATATTCTTTTGTGAAAAGAAAAAACGGGGGATATCTGCTCAATGAAGCGTGTTGTAAAAAATGTATTTAAGATATTGTCATTATTTTGACCTATATAACCACTTCCAAAAATTTGGCACTATATAAGAATTCCTATAATTTATGAGAATATTTTTAAACAATTCTTGTAAATTAAGCATAATTTATTTTTCTTGTGTCAGATTTTACTATTCTATTCGTGGAGCAGGTGGCCGAGTGGTCTAGTGTCTTTCTTATTTAACGTACCACATTACTATTATTTTCTCGCACATCAATTGTAAATCCAATAACATCATAAAATTATATAAGGGTTAATAATTTTAAGGGATAGTGGCTTTGATTTCAAAACGGGTGGAGGAGTCATTTACTACAGAATCGTAATAACTTGTGAATTACTTGAAATTACTTGTGAGTCGCCACTTTTACTCTATATTATTGCATAGGGATAGCATAGAAATATTTTTTTACGTTTAATAACTGTTTTTATGCCTAGCATAAGGAATAATTAAATGAATTCATTAATGTTAGGGTTTTTTAAAGAGGTTTATTATTACCAGCTGTATTTACCAAGATTATTGACGCTGTTAAAAAATCATTAAAGTTCAATGATGTAGGATATAAAAGGGATCATTTTTGTTTTGATCCACTCATACGCTGTTGATGTTTCTTTGTTTTTACTCCCGATAATATTTAGTGTAATGACTTATTGTTTCGAAACTTAGCTGTTTGGGCAACAGAGTAATACATTACTAATGACAAATCAGAATAAAAGAACACTTGTTCCACACTATTTTTTATATAGAACATATTTATCTCTAAGGTGATATTTTAATACAAACAAATTAAAAATAACTGAGATTTAAATATTCTTTTTTGTGTTCAAATGGTCACAAAATCATATATGAATCTAAAAATGTATTATAATGAAGAGGGTAGAGATAATAATACGTAAAAAGTACGAATATTTATATCTTTTCAGCACAACGTACAATGTTACTGTTCGTAAAATAATTTATTTTGTAGTTTATTTTCACATACACTACTTAAAGTGATTCATAATATGACATGTATCCAGTTAAGTGTAAAAATTGTGGATACAGAATGAGAAGAAGATAAGGGTTAGTGGTGGTAGTTTGTGTGGCAGTCTGGATTTGAAGATGATAACTTAATTGGATATGGAAACCAACACATTTGTAGATCTTCAACATTTTCTGCTAAGTAGGTCATTTTAGATTTTCATTGAGAATTATTAGCAATAATATATCAACGATATAGTCTTTCAATGTATTGCTTATTGATTATTTTGTTATTATGAATATGATGTTTAGCAATAATTAAGTACCAGATACAGAAGAAAATATATAAGAATAAGAAAAAAGGACAACTTAAGTATAGAAATTACAACAAAAAAATATACTTTTCTCACAAGGTGAGTTGTGTTTATATATCAACGATTTGTAATATCTTTACTAATTTTTTTTATATATTTAAAACATTTGTAATACATAAAACATTTACGAATATTCCTAATATCTTATTATTTAACGGTGTATAAGAAATTATTCATTAGAATTTAAAGAATACATTTTTATTTCCAATCTCATTTTAAAATTATTACACAGGCTACCATAATATTTTTACAACACATAGTAATGACTAATGTGTTGATGTACATTTTACACAAAATTAGTTCAAAATGAATTTTAGTTCGTCCTAAACTAATTATTTAAAAAATTATTGCATAATCAAGATTATTGGTTGTAGGTCAATGCTTAAACCTAAATACTAGTTGGCTCAAATATGATTTAGTGATTATTTACTGTAAATGCTTAGGTACATAATAAAATATTTAGTAAACCAATTTGTCAGTACTGAACTGAATAAATATTTGTATACAAAAATACAGACTACTGTCAGGAGATGAGGATAAGATAGAAAGTAGATATTTATAGTTATTTTATTATTAGCATTTTGTACAATTTATATCAATTTTATTTTAGATTTAGTAGTATAACATAGGTGGAGGTCAGATTGAGAGAAGTGTGGTGAAGGTCAGAACTCGGGTCATGGTGCTGGTGGCATTGACGAGTTGAATATATACGAGGTTGGCGGATGGAGTCGGGAGAGTCGAGGAGACGTTAGGTCTCTCGAGTGTTCTGGGAAGATCCTGGGTTTTGTGTAGGGTCCTAGTCAGGACTTAGGGATTTTCTTGGTGACTCTAGTTAGAGTCGTAATAAGGGGAGTTATTTTTATTTAAGCCAGTTCGAGTTCGAGACGACCCTTATACAAGTAAGTAATAATAATTATAGAACCATCAATTTTTATACAGGTCCATTTGCCAACAGCACCATTGCCAAGGTTCATTTATATTTGTGTAGTATTTGTTGTTCATGTATTTTTCAGTTAGAGACTTGTTTAGAGTTGGAGAACCAAATTGTGTAGCTATTTAGTATTTTATTATTGTATGATTTGTGTGATTACTTTTTTATTTTAAGACATCTTCTAATCTTTTTATTATTGTGTTTTATTATTATTTAAGTTCTATTACTAAATAAATCAACCTCTAATATTTTAGCAGCCAAGCGAGTGTATTTATTTACGCCCAAGTTAACGATTCCGGACGTGCGCAAATTACCCCATTTTTGTAGGTTCTAGAGAAGGGGGGGTTTGTGACAGGTGCCAGCACCATGACCCGAGTTCTGACCTTCACCACACTTCTCTCAATCTGACCTCCACCTATGTTATACTACTAAATCTAAAATAAAATTGATATAAATTGTACAAAATGCTAATAATAAAATAACTATAAATATCTACTTTCTATCTTATCCTCATCTCCTGACACTACATTATTTATAATTTTAATACTATAAATTGTACATATTAAGCCTATTATAAAATATTCAGTATATCAGATAAATGTATTGAAACCACAAATCTAAAACATTGTAAAACGTAAAAATAAGAATTTATTTTTATAGTTAAAAGGGCAGTGCTCAGAACATACTTAAAGCCAAAAATCATATATCATTGCGAAGGCAGTTTACAATAATTATTTTATAATCCTATTTAGTTCTTTTTCTTGATAATTCATAAGTTACAATAATTAATATTACATACAGAAACATCTTTTAAAATGTTTTTTTTTAATGAGAAACAAGAAAGAATATTTTTAATAAGCAGTTATGCAGTATAAAGCAATTTGACGAAAAAAAGTACTTTCAAAGTACATAGTTGAAATACCTGAGTAGCCTATGTATTACTCGACATTATGTATTTTTAAGACTAAGTGAAGAGTAACCAGTCTATGAACTATAATGAATGAAGCTCGTAAACCTTCGTTAGGTTGAGTTGCCATGGCAACAGGTGAGTTGACTATGTTCCTAACGGTTGCTACAGCCACAACATTCCTTAAAGGTCACATTGGAAACCAGAGACTTTGACATTTCACAGATACGCCCAAGAAATGGGAATCATTACTTGTTCTGCTCACTAATAAATCCACAAGTATTTAATAGTGAGCTTCACGCATCCATTCCTTTCAAGAAAACTGTATGAACTTATTATTGATTATGCATCATTAAGATCACGAGTAGAGATATTTATTTATTTATTCATAAAACGCCGATCGTCAAGATTGGGTGAATATGGATTTCGAATGAGTGTAGATGAGCGAATGTAGTCATTGTTACAAACTAAGGCCGACTATACCTTAGAAAGTGTCATTACTTAATAGCCCAATGACAAATGAGATAGAGGCGAATATGAAAAGCGAATGAGTATGACGAGTGTAGATTAACAAGTAAAGTCATTGTTACTAATTAGAGTTGACTGGTCCTTAGAAATAGCCATTTATTAATAGCCCAATTGTCAGTAGTGCTAATGAAGCTCTACGTAGAATACGACTAGAATAGAATAGACACTATTGGTCTAATTTTCAGCTAATTGCCAAGCTCGATTTTTAGTTTCTTCCCTACACAACACCCGGATTTTGATTACCACCCAACACGGACAACCCACATTAAATTTCTCAAATAGTGTGTATGTTAATGGCAATCGTTGAGCAGACGCCATGTGATTATTAGGAGGACTGGTATAGAACCCATCGCCTACAATCTCCACAACACGGTCCTCAAGTACCTCACTGCACTGTTAGTGCCGACCTTACGTCATAGGCACTGTTTTAAAATCCTCTAACACATACCTTTCCTTTCAAAAAAAAAAAAAAAAAAAAAAAAAAAAAAAAACTTATATGTTCATGTTTTTCCTTTTAGTTGTGAGAAAAGTAATACAAACTTTATACATAAAAACATTTATTGATTTAAATGCTTACCTTTGTTTAAATAATAATTTAACAATAAAAAGAATATAAAATATTTCTGGTGACAAAATTACACGTTGTCGGTTGTCAATAAAAGTTCCTCTGTATCTGGGAGTTCACAGCTCAGATCAAAGGTTCAGTTCCTACTTTGTAACTTTGATCACTGGACTGCTTCATGAATATGAATGGCGGAGCTGATTCACAGACGAGTTCATCTTTTATGGTAGTGCAGAGGAATTAGGTACACTAATCTTAACAAAGGTAAATCACAACTAGGTCATAATTAGCAGCATCAGAGATCAAAGTAACTCTTAAAATATTTTAGATAACGTTTACACTAGATATAATAAAACATTATAACAACAATGTACTGTTCTATTTATTAAATAAAAAACTGATAAGTCCATTATCAAAGGGCATATTTTGTAAATATGTTTTTTTTTACAATAACTTTTATTACTATTCAGGTTTGATATAACGACATAGCTTGGGTGTATTTAAAAGCAAAAATATATTATTAATTGAGTTTAGGGTGAGTTTGAATTACCTGCTCAGAAAAGACAACTGCCCAATAACGAGGCCAACTAAGGGAATTACAGCTTTATCTTGTATTGACATTATGATACTCAGTTCTCAAATCGTTATATAACATCCGGACCATGTGTACTAGACATTATTTTATTAGTTTATTGCCTATTTCTTAGTTTTTTTACCTCCTAAGTAAGCTCAAAATGCAGATTACAGATGTTTTAAATTATAGGTGGAGGACAACTAAGCATATAATCTCATCATCAGTTGTCAAAAAGCCGAAATGGGAGGTATTATTCGATCACTGCAAAAAAGATCCGTGTTTTTTTTTTTTTTTATAATTCATCCAATAGATCAGTGAAGTTGATAGAAAAAGAGCCATTAGTCAAAATTACTTAATGTTAGTTTATGTTCTATAAGTTATACATTAACTCTATGAAAATTTCCGTACATGTTAAAACTACCGAAAGACAAATGTTTAAATGCTAAAACATTGTATACGTTAGATTTATATGATAATGAGTCATATTAGTATACAATTTTCTGATATTTTTACCAAATTGTATATCAATCCATATTTTATTTTACATGCTAATAAAAAAGTGCCTTTTAAAAAAGAATTCTTTTTATATTTAACTGTACTAGAAAAGTATGTAGACGTATTCCTCTCTTTCTTCGAATACCGCCTGCAGGTTAATTATTTAATATTCTCATGATACTATGAATAAATTTAAAAATTAGTTTGCAACTAATCATTTGGCTATGTATTTTCTTCTAGTTAAAAATTTTATTGACAAGCTGCAGCACATGAGCCAAATATTGCAAGTCTTTTATAGTAAATTTTTTTCATTATTCATTTGTTAAGTACCATTGAGCAAAACAAAAATGTTATATACAAATAGAACACATGACCTTTTAGGTCATTAAAATAAATGTACTTAAACATAAAATGAAATTAGAATAGTTTTAAAAAAGAAAAAATCAATTAGCTTTATAAATACCGATAAAGTCATGTAAAAAAATTAAAAAACTCTCATGTAAAGTCATGTAAAACTCTCTGAGATTGTCATTAACCCCGTATTCAGTGCTATGGATAGGCCAGAGAGTTAACGCTAGTGAATGAAGCTTAACACATGAAATTAAATTATTATCACTGAGTTACTTTATGAGACTACACCTAAGGTCAACTCATCAGGTTGTGGCATAGGAAGATATCCAGTTGGTATTTGGTTTATTGTCTGCAGTTGTCATTAACTGCAGTGTGATTGCATATATAGGCCAGTGTGTTGCTTTATGAAACCTCCCATGGGTTTCACAAATCAGTTTGTGGCAGACTGAGATATACAATGTGTAGTGACCGATCATCCTAATGTACTGAACTACTTAATTTAGGTAAACAGTACAGATTTGCTTACAGTATTTTGTTTATAATATTATTTTCAATTAATTTTACCATCGCCACTGTTTGTGTTTGGCTGGCTGGGATGGCTGTTAGCACTATACGGGTAGGTGGAAGAGTCGGTAGATTTTAAAATTATTTTTTAAGTGTTTGGTGTTTTTTTATAATTTACGTGAGATAAATAGTATTTATTCTAAATTCTGGAATATAGTATTTAAATTTAACAATTATTAAGTAGTGATTAGTAATAAATTAAAACACGTAAAAGAAAAAAAATTAAGTATAAAAATAGTGGGAAATAATTTTCCTTATAAATAATGTGACGATCCCTAGTCCTTCTCGTAAGTTAATATTGGCATTTTGGGAGTAAGAAAATAACTGTAGTTTGCTCTTAGATTATTTATTTTTCATTTTTTTTATTTTTCTAATTAATTTTTTTTTTTTTTCAAAAGTAGAGTTATTGTCATACTGTAGGGTTGTTATTTTATTGAAAATACAAATCCCCTATAACTTCCAATAGTAGTTTAAAATGGGCCACGAATTTAATTTTCATATAAATATTGCATATATTATCATGCACTTTTGTCAATGCATTCCCATTTCGGTTTATGTAAATATTTACTAACAACATGAATATAAGGAATACTTGCCTAAGGTACAGATTTTTCTCAGATTAGTGTTGTAGGCTGCTCTCTTAAACACGTTAGTTGTATGGGTAGGAGGTAGGGTCATCAACCTTGTACATATAAGGGTGAATGGGAGGGGTAACTCAACTAAACGTGCATGGGTGGGTGGGGGAGCGTCATTACAACTGTATGTGTATTGGTGGATGGGAGTATGTTTATCTGTTGACTGGTGAGCTAAACTTATTAAAAATATACAATCATGAAGAAAAAAATTACTGAAAAATCATTTCCCATATCAATGCATAAAACACAAGCAGTTAGAGCTTTTATAAATATTATGAATCATTTTACATCGATTATATAAAATAGAGTTTTATTTATTGACAGTTACCAAATAAATTTAACACATCACTGATTTTCTTAGCTTAAGAATACAAATATTATAAGCAAAACTATCCATACCGTATTAATAATTTTATTGATTCATACACCTTTATACCAAGAACAATGGTTAAAATTTAAAATGAAGTAGTTTTCTAATACAATGTGTTTCATGTCATAAATGAAATTTAATTTTAAAAAGTTATAACCAATAATAATTTTAATTTTCTTTATATTGAGCTATCAGAATAAAATATAGTATATTAGCATGGTTAAATGTCTAATGGAAATGTTCCAAAGCAGGAAAACACAAAATCGTTTAGTTTAGTACAGAAATAAATTTTCCTCTACAAAGGAATGTTATTAAGATTCCTTATGTAGTTTCATTTATTTATTATTTATTCTAAGATCACTACTGCACTGCTATATTAATTTATGTTTGTTGGAAAGACCCTGCAATATATATTTCTGTTTCTTCACTATTCTCTCACTATTATTTTAGAATACCCAACAGAAGTATAAAACGAAAAATTATCATTTTAAAAAGACACAGCAATTTATTACAAAAAGTGTTATTTGTACTTTTACAAAATATCAAAAGCTAAAAAAATTTAGAGGTTCTGTATTATCTTTGACGAGATAGTAAATGAGTGGGCTTGTGACCACCAAAATGAACTTTAAAGGTCAAATGGTCAGTGTGACCTTTCCTTATAAAATGGCCTTAATCCAATCTGCTGGGGGATCCATTTATCACATGGAAACATGCAGCGTAAATTCAAAGGTGACTGATTATGTTTAATGTTTTTTTTTTTCAATAAAATTGATAGTATCCATGTAAGTGATAAATGTGGTACGGGAAAACAATTCGAATAAATTTCTTTTTGGAGATATGGTTGCTCAGAGTGACTTATTTGGACTTTTTGGTACATAACTCATGAATAAACACTGTGATATATTTTATTAACATTTTGAGAATATGGTAGAAAAATGGTACTAACTAACACAGTATAAGGTATATACAGGATGGACAGAAGTTAGTGTTAAAAATTTTTTCTGGTGAAACTACCACATATTAGTGACAAAAAATGGAAATATTATTATCTTCACCTCAACCATGTCTAATAAATAGACATTTTTATTGTTTTTTTTATAAACATGTTTTGTTTTAGTAAAACTTAGTTTTCACTACTATTCACTAATATTTTTTCCTTTTTGGCGTGTTTTTTTGAAATCTACACAACATTTTACATAGGAATTCAAGGTAAAAAAATTTTTTATTGTGAGTTTACTATAAACAAATTTGTGACAAAATGAAATTTTAGGCTTTTTTAAAAATAAGTCACAAGATATACAGGTCGAGGACTTCCTTAAAATAGTTACTGAAGAAAGGCCACTAACAGAAAAAACTTTCCCGTTTTTTAAGCTTTAAAATGATCTAATACAACTGTACTCTCATACTCGTCTTCTAATGGTTAATACAGAATCTATCCTGAAAAACAAGGTTTGCTTAAAATACCAAGGGATCATTGAAGTAGTCAAAATACAGTTTAAATTTAAGGTAATGCCTATAAATGTTAAAATTTCATATTTAAACAGTGAATTACTTTCCATAGCTTATTAAATATCACACAAATACTAATCTTATCAGATCATCCAAAGTCCACTTTCTCTTATACCCACATTCAAAAGGGGAGAACTGCATAGAAACAAAGTTGTTCCGGTTTTAATTTGTCTTCCAGCAGGCCTTATCTATTGTAGCCTGTTTCCTGTTAATTTTGTAGTAGAGTAGAAGCTGTCGTGGAGTTTTCAACGCGAGAGTATGCGGAGATGCACTTCTTTTATGATTTTTGTGACGGAAATGCACTGGCTGCTCAAAGAGAATACCAATTACGTTATCCAGATCGTAGAGTGCCTAGTACTCAAGTTTTTTCGAGGCTACATCAGCGTTTGTTGGAGAGAAGAAGTGTTCACAGGCAGCCAAACGAGGTAGGTCCTGCTCTCCGAGATGTAGCCTTGGATGATCGAGTTCTAAATTTAGTTCGTCGAAATCCTGAAACAAGCAGCCGACAACTTGCCGGCGAAATTGGTGTTTCCAAGGGCAAGATATTAAGTATTTTACATGAAAATAATTTGTATCCATATCATTTTACAAAAGTTCAATCATTAGAACCACATGATCATGCTCCAAGAGTACAGTTCTATCGCTGGCTGCTCAACAGTGATATTGACCAATATCACTTTTTGAGAAAGATCCTGTACACTGATGAGTATACCTTTACTACGGCTGGCGTTTTCAACACGCATAACATGCATCACTGGGCCGAAGAAAATCCAAGAATGTCCAGAGAAAGTTCTATTCAAAGACGTTTCCAGGTCAACGTATCAACGTATAAGGTGTCATCGGAAATCAACTTATAGGCCCGCACATTTTTCCAGAAAATTGAAACGGTCAAACTTATTTAGATTTCTTACAACATACCTTGCCCACACTTCTGGATGGACTTGGTCTGGACTATAACGAGAGGGACAACATCATTTTCCAGCAAGACGGTGCTCCCCCTCATTTCACCCATGATGTGCGACAATGGCTGACGGAAAACTACCCTATGTGGATAGGTCGCGCTGGAACCATACCTTGGCCGGCCAGATCTCCTGACCTCTCTTCTGTGGATTTCTTTGTTTGGGGGATGATGAAAAATTAAGTTTATTCAGCCCCTTTGAACTCAGAAGAAGAACTGAGAAACAGAATTCAGGTAGCTGCCCAAAAGGTGCGAGACAAATTAACTGTGAATGTGACGGTCAGGGCCATGAGAAAGCGTGCAAGGGCTTGCATAAGAAACGGAGGCAGACAGTTTGAGCATACTCTGTAGATTACATTATTTTCTGTGTTTTTCTTCTTTCATTATTTTTAGGTGTTGATCTTGTGAATAACATACGTACTGTAGTGAATAAAAAAAATAATGTTATTTTGACTACTTCAATGATCCCTTGGTATTTGAAGCAAACCTTGTTTTTCAGGATAGATTCTGTATTAACCATTAGAAGACTAGTATGAGAGTACAGTTGTATTACATCATTTTAAAGCTTAAAAAACGGGAAAGTTTTTCCTGTTATTGGCCTCTCTTCAGTAACTATTTTAAGGAAGTCCTCGGCCTGTATATCTTGTGACTTACTTTTAAAAAAGCCTAAAATTTCAACTTGTCACAAATTTTTTCATAATAAACTCACAATAAAACATTTCTTTACCTTGAATTCCTATGTAAAATATTGTGTAGATTTCAAAAAACACGCCAAAAAGGAAAAAGTGTTAATGAATAGTGGTGAAAACTAAGTTTTACTAAAACAAAACATGTTTATTAAAAAAACAATAAAAATGTCTATTTATGGTTGGGTCACATGGTTGGGGTGAAGATAATAATATTTCCATTTTTTTGTCACTAATATGTGGTAGTTTCACCAGAAAAATTTTTAACACTAACTTCTGTCCACCCTGTATATATTAAGCATTACAAGTATTTTTCTGTAAACGATATTTGTTCAAATTTTGATTTGAAATTTGTACAATCATCTTTGTCTAAAAATTAGTTAAATAATATATATATATATATATATATATATATATATATATAAAATCCATTGCTAGAGTTTATTATATATAAGAGAGTTATGTCATTCTGTAGAATTTTCGGGGCGGGGCAGGTGGGGACATGAGGGAAGAGGGAAGTGGAATATATTGCTTGTTCTTTAGTGAGTCAGGATCTTTACTAATCTTAGTGGCAGTTGCGTTCGAATCTAGAACTAAATTCCTTAGACGGCTAAACTGGGTGCACGGACAAACACTCTTATATGAAACACTTTAGACTAATATAAGTTTATTTTATGCTGGAAATCCCTATTACTCTCAACCCATAGCAACTAATTTTAATAATATTAATAAAATAGTTTTGAGATAAAAATTTTTCTCAAAAGAATTTCCAAACTCCTTATTATGTATGACATACTTGACTTATCACGAATCTAGGTAATCCCAACTATGACCTCATTACTTATACTGAAGGAGACATGAGAGCTTTGTGCTGAATCTCACAAGGGAAATTCCCCAACTACAAGCGAATATCAACTTGTGGCTTCGAAGTTAGAGAAACCTTATAGCAGACCTGTGCTTCTGCTATTAGCTTTATTAGAAGTCGTAATACATTCTTCATTACAACACCAAATAAAATCTTAGTACAGTAATAATCTATATTTTACTAAATTGACAAACTATACTTCTTTACTTTTTTGTATATAAAGATCAATAAAGTGGTTTAGGCTATACAGATTCCAATATTATTTAGATTTGTTATTATATGGAATATCATATAAAAACCATATAATCATGATTAACAATAATTAAAAAATAAATGTATTATTTACTGTAAAACAAGTATTATTTTTATAATTTTTAAAATAATTATGTTAAGTGCTTCGACTGCAATATTCCATTTGGATGTATGTGATAATATCTTAAAAGTGCTGTAAAAAGAAAGACGTATTTGAATAATGGAATAATTAACTTTTAACGGTTTCTAAGAAGCCTTTTTCTCTAATAGAAAGAAGGAAACGAATAGATAGTACTATAAAAATATGTCTCTCCCAAAATAAAATTTGTAGGATAAAATTGTTGGTCGTAAAATAAAAATGTTTTTGATTTTTCGTAACATTTTTTATTAAATTTTATTTATTAAATATGATCAATTTATTAATCAAATTTATTAAATATGATTAGTATTATGTTCAACATCTATGGGGAAGGAAGGCGACAAATGCTCGAATTCTTGTAATTTCTCTCGCAAAAATAAAATAAATACTATCATTATTCTAAGCAATTTGTGAATAGCCTATGTTTGATAATAATAAATCTGGCATAAGTTGTAAGATCTAACCCAGTTATAAAATTAAATAACTTCCAGTAATTTAAGGTGGTTTCACAATATTTTTACGTCACCTAATGCTAGCAAGTCATGCCATAAAAATTAACAATAAACTTTTTATTAAAAGCTAGTTTTATTTAATAAAACCAAAAAAGGCCTAACCGAAATTTGGCTGTATCAAACTCTAAGAAAGTTATTTATAATTTAGCGAAATAAAAGAAATAGAAATATTCAATAATATAAATAATAAAGCAGCCCTAAAAAATTTCTAATTTTTTTACAAAATTGCGTACTTAGATATTAAGTTTAAATAAATGTGTATTTCGTTTATATAAATATAATGATAATAGTAATGATCATACACAGAATACTTTAATATTATGCTGTCATAATTTTTGTACAAACAAAAAATTTTTATTGCCAACGTGTCATAGATATTACCATGCCATGTTCTGGCAAAATGGACGTTTCGTCTACTATTTTTTAAAAACATATAAACTTAATTTTGAAACGTATATTCTTTTATAATATTTAGCTCTAATTCTAATAATAGTAGCAAATAGAAAGAAATAAGTAAGGAAACTGTTATTAAGTTTCTAAATAGGTAAGATGTTATGGAAACAAGATATTTAATGAACTACTACAGTGCTCGACTCTCATCAACAATAAAGCGTTGCATATTGTATGTGACTATTACACATTCTCTTGCCATCCAGACACCAGACACTTCACCAAGTGGTACAGTCAGTGGATAAACAGAACGTTCTATGTATCAAGAAGATATTTAACTACAGTGCTACGTCTCTCATCAACAATAGAGCGTTGCATATTAAATATGTGGCTATTAAACAGTCTGTTTGCTGTCGAGACATAAGGCACTTCACCCACAGTTACAGTCAGTGGATAAACAGTACGTTCTATGTATCAAGATGATATTTAACTACAGTGCTTCGTCTCCCATCAACAATAAAGCGATACATATTGTATGTGGCTATTACACAGTCTCTTGTTGTCAAAACAGTAGGCACTACTCAAAAGTACTTTCAGTTGGTTAACAGTACGTTCTATGAAGCAATATTGGCATTAAACTGTACCGCTACGTCTGACATCAACAATGGGGTTGCATATTGTATGTGCTTCAATTAAAACGAAGTATGTGAATTTCATTAGTAAAAAATTCTTGACCCAAAGGTTCTCTTGCTGGAAGGGTCAATTGCTGTCTGTTACGAGTCTTGCTTTTACGTATTTCACTGATAATATCCCAAAATCAAAGATGTATGTTTATATTTAAAGATTCGTTTTAAATTACTGAGAAAATTATTTCACACATATACATGTAAAATATGTATCATAGCAAACAATTAAAGTAAAACGAAAAAAACACTTTAAATGAACAAATGTATGAAAACTACAAATATTATTAGAAGAACCAAGATTATTAGAAGAAAGTGTAATTTAGTATTAAAACAAGTAACAAGGCATGGATTCGACCGTTGGTTTTGCTATAAATTTAAATATATACAGATGGATGTGGCTTTTTTTTATGAAGACATTTCATACCTGCCCACCCATACAGGTTCAGTGGTACTGGCTCACCCACCCACACATACCGGCTCAGTGGTACATTGGTCATGACCCACCCACCCACTCATACACGTACAGTGGTAATGACCCACCCACTCACCCATTCACGTACAGTGGTGTTAATATCTAACAATCTAATACAATCGCCATACATTAGAGTATTCTTATGACACCGTAATCTGAGATGACCACCCACCCACCCATACACGTACAGTGTTACCGATCAATACCACTGTACGTGTATGGGTGGGCGGGTGGGTCAATACCACTGGATGTGTGAGGGTGGGCGAGCGGGTCAATACCACTGTACGTGTATCGGTGGGCGGGTGGGTCAATACCACTGTACGTGTAAGCGTGGCTGGGTGGGTCAATACAACTGTACGTGTAAGGGTGGCCGGGTGGGTCAATACCACTGTATATGTTAGGGTGGCCGAGTGGGTCAATACCACTGTACGTGTAAGGGTGGGAGCGTGGGGCAATACCACTATAACATTTATTATTTGATTGATGTTGGCTGAACCAACTTATCAGAAAATATAATTCATGGCTGGATTATTATTTGAAAGGCCTGCACTATAGTGTTTAATATTTAGTATAGTATTTAATACTAGCAAGTTTACCGATATTTAATTAGTTATTACAGTCAACAATTACAATTTATTGATGGTCAATTTATGAAATAAAGTTTGTTATACTAATAATGCGGCTGTAAGACGTTGATTACTTTCATAATCTCTGCCACCGGAAACATTACGAAGTACTAAATAGAACATAATAACTAACCGTAAATATTGACATGATACAATTTTAGACTTTTATTCCTATCAAGTGATGAAAGAAAAAGCGATCAAGGACATTTTCAAAGTTATAAAATAAATTATTAGTTTTGACTTAAATCCATATTTTCCTGTGACAACCGCATCAAGGTACTATCTACATTATTTGCAATACTCAGATATACAATTGAGGATGCCACATCACTATATGGGCGAAAAGTCTGGTTATCTTTTAAATAATGTTGATATCACCTTGACGTGGTTGTCACCAGAAAATATAGATTCTATTTATGACACCAGTCGCTTATTAGTTCCAAAACTTTAGTTAAATAGATTTACAAATTAACTTGTCTGCCCCATTAAACTGTTTCCTGTTCACTTCTATAAAAAAACGTTTCTTATTTTAAAAAAAATTTACATATATATGTTAAAAAAAGAAAAATACAAATGCCTATTTTTATTAAAATGTTGGCTCTTTCATTCTTAAAAGGAGTGGTAAACTTTCATTAACTAGATTTTCTCATATAAAATGTTTTTATATTTTAAATCACTTCCTTATTATTACCATTATTAAAAGAAAACTAATGTAGTTATTTTACAAACATTCGTTGTATAGAATCTAGTGGCATTCCATAAACAAAGAAATATGCAATAAATCGAGCTACCCACCCGAGTATGAAGCGTTCCATTTAAGCCACGCTCGAAAAAAACAAAGGGTTAAACTCGTTTGATTGGGAGAGCTCTTTGTATCAGAATTGAATTGCGATAAAACCCTGTCAAGTGGTATTAACCGGCTTAGTCTGCCCCCATAGTTTACGTGTACATTCAAGTGGATTTATAAGTTTGCCAGTTAAATAGTATTTGTAAATTTATTTACTGATTACGTTTAGATTTAATTATGGCTAACCTAATGGTACAATTAAAATAATGCTATAAATTGAATAGTAAATATAATTAAGTACCCTTTATTCATTTTTTATAATAAAAAATGACCAGTTTCGGCTCTTAGGCCATCTTTAGAGTGTAAACAATTTAATCTATAAGAAATGAACAACTAAAAAAATAAAAAAGATGTAAATAACATAACATATGGTTAATTTAGAGTCTGGTTAAGTTGAATTTTACTTATGGTTCTTATGTTTATTTAAATGTTTCTTATTTTTTTCATGTATAGTATTTTTTCATGTTAATTTGTGTATTTAATATGTTCTGTGGTTCATTATAATTGTTTATTTACATGTCTACATTTTTACACATATACATAGTAAACTCAAAAATAAGAAATAAGAAAAATCTGGAGTATAAAAAATAAAATACTCGGAATGCATTTCATTTTACAAAGGACAAACTGGAAGAAGATTTAATTTACGTTACAAAGAACACAAACAAGCCGTAAGAAACAACAACTCAACGTCAATTAAATCTAACTTTGCTGAAAATATTCTCCAGTCAAATCACAGTTAACAAAATATCAATGAAAATGTTCAGAATATGAGAAGAAAGGAGAAAAATGAATTCCAAAGAAAATGTACACATATAAATAAACAATTATAATGAACCACAGAACATATTAAATACACAAGTTAACATGAAAAATCCTATATTTGAAAAAAAAGAGAAATTAAAAAACATAAAAATCAAAAGTAAAACATTCAACTTACCCATACACTAAATTAATCATATGTTAGTATCATCTGTTTTATTTTTATAATTGTTCAATTCTTATAGGTTATATTAGTTACACTCTTGAGATGGCCTAAGAGCCGAAACCGGTCATGTATTATTATAAAATATTAATGAAGGGTACTTAATTATAGTTATTATCCAATTTATTACACTAGTAGCCCTAACTCGTGAACCAACTTATACATTTAAAATAATGTTATAAGTCAAAGTTTAATACTCAAGAAATCGACTGCAAATTGTTTATAGTAATTATATGTTTATATATCGTGTTACATAATTAAAATTAATTTCAATGATTATTTCATATGTGCCCAGAAATGTATTTAGTAAGAGTCGTTTCAAGTAATTTACATTTGTTGTCAGTACATATATATTATGCTATCAGTATAATCATTTATAAATAAGCAATGTATAACAAAGTCTGCTGATATTCTACATTTTCATGTTGCTCGTACCATGGCTATACATTAAGTCATTATTTTTTTTTAGAAATGTATATCTATGTTTGACGTTCGACTTTTCATAACTAGGTTGTAAGAACTGTCGTTAGACTAAAAACTACTGGACGGCCAACGTTGGCTCTGAAGATCACCACCAACTCGATATACTGTTCATACTTAAAATAAATAAAAGAATTTATTTGATACACGGAAATTGAACTATCACTCATGATTGGTTTAGTTCAACGTTTCGCCGCCACTGTCACCACGAGTAGCAAGGTGAATCTCTTGGTGTTGGCATGGGGGAGTAACAGCACTCTTGCTGCGTGTTTGGAGCATAAACTCTATCAATGAAGATTTTATGTATTAATAATCTATTTTTTTGGCCAAAGATAATTTTGAAAATTTCAACTAAAAATTCCTACAGACGTCATTTATAAATAATAATTGGTTACGATTAAAAAATGTTCTTTTTATTATTAGTTTAATTTAATCTTAGTTGGTTAGTACTATCTGTTTACTACATTCTAAAAATCTTAATCAATTATTTGACAAGGTTTGTTAATGATTTCGGAACCAAGAAAGGCCTTTGTTCACTTTAGGTAGCCCTATATCCATACAAATATTTTTAATGTTTTCCTTCAATACACATATTATTTGTAATAAGACAAACAAATTTAAAAATTATGTTATGATCAATCACCCTTAATTGTGTTACCAAATAAATTTGTATACTACTTGTTTTTCATTGGTAAATTGTCTTTTAGGCCTCTACAACTATAAATCGTAGCTGGACTTGCTGTCTGAAAATTAAACTTCAATTTTGTTACAAAAATATTATCAGTACTAAGTCTACACTCTAAGAAAAACGTTTTCTTCTTGCTGTACAAGAAGTGTAAGAATACTAGTTGTTATATTAAAAAATATTATTTGTTTTCGTTCATCTTGAAGAAGTAAATGGTTACCATGGGCAATTAAATAAAACACAATCAGGTTATTGTCATTAAACTCTTTTACCACGTTGTACTAAGTTTGTTTGCAACAATAATACAGCATTTACACGTTTTTACTTTGAGTGAAAAATGCCTAGATATATAATAGCAAAATAAAAAGAACACAACAGTGTATCATAATAGTATAAGTTCATTAAACTAATTTATTTTAATACAGTATTAGGAAAAACTATTTCGAAATAAAGTTTACATCTTATAACGTTGTCTATGATTCGTTCCACATTTATTAACTGAAAGTCATTGCATTCCTAAAAAATATGCTTTTTTAATGTTTTTAAAGAACAGCTATTAAGAAAAAATAAAGTTTTTAATTGAAAATATATTAAAAAAAGTACGTTTTGCAATTTTATTGAGTTCCTGTTAGTCCATTCGACCATGTTATTGAATTTAAGTGAAACCATATAAAAAGAAATTCTAAGTGGTTCTACCTCTCTACACTACTAATTCCCAAGGAATATAGAGAATTAATTAGTAATAGTGATAAAATATTATATCTTCATCAAGTTGTGACTTCAAAGTAACTGCAAAGTTACTTTCTCAAAGAGCAGATGGAGCAGTATAGGATGAATCATGTTATTATATTCTATACAGTATCAGATCCTACTCAACTTCTCACTGATCCAGGATCTATTACCCTTTTCACCTGTACATAAAATACATTTTCATATTTATTTTCGTAAGCAGCTTATTTAAACAACTTTAATAACCTTAATTATACTTTGCTTTACAATACTTAAACTCATTATGAAATATGTATAATTAAATCAATGGACGTATGTTAAGAATATTAATTTACAAAATTGCTTTACAATTTTGACTCGTGATTGGGATAAACCAATATCATTTACTATATAAACAAGAAGACTGCTCACTCTTATGGGTCCGTTTAGGACGGGTCTTCTTCGGTGAAATTAGTTCTGTTAGGTGCTTCACAAATAGTGCCAGCTGTCACTCTATTTCTATCTCCCTTCACCGCTATCTTTATCTTTCTTTAGCACACGCTGAAGTGACTAACAGGTAAATTTACGCCAAATAGTCGTCAGAGTGCTTAGTTGGAATGGATCACCGTTATATAGTAGGACAGAAAGTGTTTAAAGCTATTTTATTGGTTTTGGCAGTCTACTTGTACCGAAAGTTATTGTCATTATACATGGTTTAACACTATGTAAACTAAAACATTTTCATGCAGGAATAATTAAGGTTATCTAAGATGTTATTTATTATAATATTACAGCATCTAATTATAAAATAAAATGTCTATATTTCATGTCAAAAGGATGGTTGTGTAGTGGTTAGTAAGTATGTTATGGTTTCCATTATTAAATGCGAAACTTCATAATCATCAACATCTTGCACAGTTTTCAGTTGCAGGCCGGGTCTGTTTGGAACATGATCCCTACCATCTAGTTCTGTCTTCCTAACTCTGGTCCAGTCCATTCGTCTCCTCTTTAACACACTCTTCCACTCCTTTAAGCCACATATCTCTTGGCGTTCGTCTTCGTTGCTTCCCTCCCACCTATATTTCATGCATTTTCTTGGGAATCATGTTCTCTTCTATTCTCTGTGAATTCCCATACTATCTCATTCTTTATGTCTGTATCCTCCACTGCAAGGATGGATACAAAACTTATGATTAACAAATTGGGCTTGGTAACCTTTTCTAATTTAATTGTGCATATTTTTAATTTAAGAACCGTCTTAATACAGACGATGTATATTTAGTTAAGACATAATAATTAGAAAGGAATAAGTTATTACTAAATAAACTTATAATATTTAAAAATGTGTAAACAAAATATTTAGAATATCATTTTGCTTGATTCATCTTTATCATAAAGGCATGTTTTGAAATTACCGTTGTTCTAAATAGTTAAGACTACCAGTTTGGATTTATTCAAGAGTGAACTAAAGAAACACTCTTTTCATGTTTTTCTTTAGTATATATTGGTCCTTATAAAGGTGCACGTATTATTAGAGCAACCTTCAATAGGTAACAAACATTATTTAAGTGTTTTCATACATTTAGGAAGAGTTTATGATTATTTTTATTTATCGTTATATTATTAATGTTGTAAATAATTGGCATATAGGACATATCTTTAACACATTGCTGTTACTAAACGGAGTTTAGGAATATCATAAGATTTAAAGAACTGTTTAGGAAGTTTAATAATTGAAACGTTATTCACGCCCATGATGAGTGGTGCAAACACCCCCTCAACTGCTAAACCCCTCATTGTGCTAAACATAACAAACAAGCATATTTCTGTCCCACTCAATTATACAATAGTCATCGATGTTTGTCACCTGTAAGTAAGCGCGTACAGGCATAAAGAGTTCTGTGAAACTTAATGGTATCTCCCCGAAATTTTTATAATTAGTGTTCATTATATTTCTTTTCATAGATATTAGATTCCTTGTAAACTACTAACTGATTCATAGAAGATTTAGCTTAAATCAACTGATGGATGGTCTCTCACTGATCCTAATACCCATCCATTTAAAATTGATTTTTTTCAAAACAAAATTCCCTAATAATCTATCCATGAAGATTATTCAAGATTGTACGATTATTTGAGTTATCTAAAAAAATATATGATAATTTGAAACAAATATAGTTGGCACATAGAAGTAATATTAAGGTTTTCCCTGACTATATATTTTTAGTTTTTGTAAACAAATGGTTATTACTTGTTTACTAAATAATGATTAGTTTTTTAGTGCATATTTGTAACTAAACTGAACAAATTATTTTATTATTTTGGTTTATTTAATTTAAATTATACTTTCAATGACTAACGTGTCAGGAATCATGCCTCACTATAACTTAAATAGTAACAGTAGAAGCAAATTGTCCCTATTGCTTCAGGAATCAGTTGCAGCCTTGCAGGTTGTAAAGGGTGGAGATCCCCTCACCCAAGCCTGGTGTATTGAGCGCTACACCACTCCCCAGACTTTGACTATGCAAACCTAAACTGCATATTGTTGGGTAATAGGGCACTTTTAGGTGTACGTACCTATTATATAAACATTTATTTTATAATTAATTTTCATACTATACAAAAACCAAGTGTTTCCTAAAGTTGTTTTTATGTCATTGTTTAAATCATATAACTAATTTGGTCTGTGTTACTCGTTAACACTTTTCCCATTACATAAACAATGCAATACTATCCCAGTGTGTCTTCTATCCTCAATACACCAATATTTTGTTACTCCAATGTTTACTCTTAAGGCTGTATAGTCATAAAAATTTTTTTCAATTTCAATGATTTTATATCAGCTATTAAACGCCTCCCAAGTGGTTCTTTCATTAAAATTATGTTTATGTATACATCACCTCAAATATACGAATTTGGCTTTCTTGGTACATACAGAATTAAGAAACTAATTAATTTCCCGACTATTTTCAAATGTTAAAAACAGCCCTTACTGGACTGGTCTTGCTCAACAGTTATTTTAAATTATATTATTTTACTGCAAATTAGTATATGTGATATTAAATAATTAATGTTATATGTTTTATTTTATTATATTATGATGACAAATACCATGACGTGTTTGGCATCTTACGCTTTTTAATACCATACAATTTACAAAATTAACTAACTTTATATAGTCAACTTTTTATTGTATTTTGACCCGCATGTTATATTACAATCCAATCACTACACACACGTACAGGGAGAAACGGCACCCGCACCCACAGGATTGCGCTTAAACGAATTCCTGCAATTATACCCCACCCATCCCAGGGGATGGAGAGGGGACGACAGTCTCTGTTTGAGTAGATCGTGGTCATAGTCAGCGCTTCGAGTGGAATTCAGTTAAAGCTGACCGAACCACCTTAACCCAAAAGTAATATTGATATTGTCCCTATATGTACCCTAATTTTTAAACGTAAATATTATAATATTTTAAGTTGTGTGATAGCCTGAAAAGCAATTAATTGATATTTTTATACCACGTACCATTCTCCAAGTACATCAATTTCACTTTGCTCTTATGCATCCCTTTCCTCTGGTATATCAATTATACTCCAACCTTATGCACACAATATTTCCAATAACTAATTTGTACACCATCCCAATACGTACGTACCTTTTATCCCATAAATAAATGTCATACTCTTTTCCATACCTGCATTTCAATTCGTCCTATTTATGTTGTTACAATATGTATCCCTCACAATACATAATAATAATAATAATAATAATAATACATGTACCATTTGCTTGATACAACGATTCGGCATCGTTCTAATGTTAAAAAGCAAATAATACATTTGGTTACTGCACAAAACTGAAACTAACTCTTTCAACAGCATTTATAGTAGTGAATAATGATTTAAAAATACCATTGACAAATAATACAAATAAATATCTACGTGGCTCTAGAAAAGTAAAACTCTTCTGTAATCTATTTTTTATGTTATGATTTTAGTATTGAAAAGCAATACAGATACAATCAGTTTATTAATAATACTATTATATTTTTTAAAATTTACAATTTAAAATAAAATTCCGCTCGTTATTGTTTATGAATAATATTAGTTTGGAAGAGTATAGTAAAAGTAGCAAGTTTTTTGTTTACCATGAACAATGTAATTGAATATAGACTCTGCTTTCTTGTAACAATGTGATTGGTTTTAACGTATTTTTTGTAATCAATAACTAGAAACATGTTATTTAGATTTTTTTGTGAATTATTCGTATGATTATTATAAATATACAAAAAAAGAATGCAATGATAAGCATAAAAAATCAGAAAATCAACGATACTTCGTTCATAAGTATCAAAAACATTTACATATTCATATACTACTAAACTGTTACTCTAATCAATAATATTTTGGCAATGAGTTATAAATTAAACAACTTTTAACGATAGTAGTATTTTGATCAGACAAATAACTAAAATTACTTTGTGTTGATTGTTTATTTGTTATAGATGATTTACTTAATAAATTGAGCCTAATTAACAAAGGATTAAACTCAGTACAATGATAAAGTAAGATAGCAGTTTTCTATTGATTTAAAAAAATTCTGATTATTTATTTGGATGTTTATTTAACCGATATAGTACAATATATAGTGAAATAAAAATTTACTTTTTATAATTTCTAGTATATAAAGTTACGTTTTAAACTGAACGTGAAATTAAATTCATAGTTAAGCGAGATTTAAAAAATATTGTCAAGCATATTCCAGAAACTCTAAACAAGGGATTAATTTTTAAATTTAATTTATATATAAAATTGAGATTATACAAGTATTAAATTAAAGTTAAACACTTAGCGTAAGGATTTATGACTAATAATTTCTGTAATATAACCTAATATTTTTACTGTACAAGCTAATTGTCAGAATTAACTTTTTTTAAACATATTCCTATACGCAACTGTATAAAGGCCAGAAAATGAGTACTTATATCAATTCACGACCTTGAGGGAATATATGTGACCTTGACATTGTACTATGAGGTATACCACAGCCTGCTGACGTAGTAACACTGAGTGACATCACAATATTGACTGCTGCGTGAAACACTAACCTAACACAACCACTCTACTGTTCTCCCAGTACTCCTGATTTAAACGTGTAACTCGTACAGTGTGTTTAGATGATAAATCCGTTTTGTTTGTCATGAACAAAGTAACAACAAATGTTGTACAACGAAAGATATTTGTTCATATTGTTGGGTAAAATCAAAATTTTGTATTGCAGCTATTTTGTTAACAATATATATCTTGTTGCAATTATATATTTCTTAACAAAATCCCTCGAGTTAGTTAGTTGATAGGATCTATTTAATTTGTTAATAAGGAAGCTTATTTGATTTGCATAGTATGCAATAACAATTAGGTTAATAAATATAATTTGTTTATAAACAAATTTATATTAATTAAATATTTTTATAAAATAATGTATTAGGAATAGTACGATAAACTCTTTACTTGTTTATAACCCTCTCAAAAACTAAAAGATTAGGACATTAAATATGGGTAGTTATTTATGGTCAAAAAAAGAGTAAAATAAACTCAGGTAAATTATATAACTAAGGAGAACCATATTATTGTTATTAATGACATTTTTGTTTCTTTTTCTAACAGTCAGATTTTCATTATACTTTTAAACACGCCCAAGGCACTGTTTTAGGAGGTAACCAAACCTTAACTGTTTCGTTGTACACATTTCCTTAATATATAGAAACTATGAATTATGTACTTAATACAGAAGAGGGAATATGCATTAACATAGGTAAAATATATCAAATGCTAATATTAAAACCTCACCAATAAAGGTAGCCTTGTAGCACATAGCTTCATTAAAGATAGCTACACAACTGTACACCAAGCGTTAATTTAAATACAGATCAAAATAACGCAGGGTTAAACTTTTTTCATTACGATGGCCCTTTGTATTGGAAATGAGTTGTAATAAAATGCTTTGCAGTGACGTGAACCAGCTAGGCTCACTCATGTAATTTATACAAATTAGTGATCCAAGTCCAGCCAAACTGGGACACTCAAACTCTATGCGATGAGATTTCACGTTAATTTTTGGTAACAAACATATGTTGCTTTATGTTATACTTGCATCATATCTGTTAATTTATTATTATTCAGTTTCGGTCATTTTAAACTATAGTCTTCTTCATTGTTATAGGATTTATCTTTATATTAATTTAGCCGTCCTTTGTTTGGTTACTTTTGATTCTGCTGTTTGTGTGTACTTGTTTTGTTGCGTACCTGATAAGTGTTTTGATAATAATTTCTTACAAAATTAATAATTTGAATGTGTTTATGATCATGTGGAATAAGTTTTAAAAAACTTGAACATGAAACAAGTATGTAGCCTAATTAGTTGAATTTTAAATTAGAGATAACGAAAATTAAAATGTATGGTTTTTAAGTAATCTCCCGTTACATTATACTACGCGTTTTCTTCTTAAACTAGATGAACTGCCTTTTGTGAATGAAGAGTTTTGAATATTGCTAAGAGCTCGTTTCATTGTATTTTTATATTTTTTTATTCTTTTTATTTAAATATGTCTGTTCAATCTTTTTATACTTCAAATTGCTTGTTTGTGTTACTCATTTCTGCTCATGTGTTTAGGCACATCTCTTTTCACTTAATTCAAAGTATGGTATAAAATAACGTAAAGCATATTATTTTGATGCTGTTACTATTGATACGAGTAGAGAAAGCCGAATGGATGTTGAGGAAATCCAGTACTGAAAAGGAAAAATAAATCAGTGGTTCGAAGTCCATCTTTTTGTCTTCATTTAAAATATAGTGATAAATGTATATTTTATCAGGTAGACTTTAAATAAAAATGTATTTGTCTTAGCCTTTTTTTTAAAGAGACGCTCTTTCGACAAGTTAGATTAATTTTGCCAAACAAATTAATTTCAGACTAAGAAAATATTTGTATACCTTTTTGTGATTCATACTCAATAATTTACAATGAAGTCGATAAACAAATTATAGCACAATAAGAGAAGTAAAAAAATATATATTAAAATTAGTAAATACCATTAATTTTGATAAATGTTAACTACGGTTTCTCAATAAATTAAAAGTGTATTTTTTACTAAAATATTGAACTAATTTTTACATAAAGTATATCGATTCACTTGAAGAGTATTTTTGGAAAAGAATTATTATTTAATTCTATTTTATGATAATGTTACGAAAGAGAAAGTTTTTAAACAAGATTCTTCTTTTTACATTATTGTTTAAGAAATAAAACATTTAGAAATATAATTGTAGTTATTTTTATTTCGGATAATTATTCACATATCTCAGTCTAATTTAGAACACTGTAGAGAGTAGTTCTCTTGGTTTTTTTTTTCTTAAACTAATGAATAAAACTTTATTTAATCTGTTTTTATTATATTTTTAGTTTATATAATTGCGATGTAATACTGGAAACTCCACCGTATTATCTGCCTAAAGATATATGGCAAATTCAAAGTATTTAAACCTATATTAATCTGAGATAATACAGCAAATTAATTCATGAAGGTCAATTATAAATGTATATAACTGCCCAGTTCCAAAATCATATAACTATACGTCAGTATTCCATTTTATTTTAATAACAACATTATTTTAAACAGTATTCCACCGTTATCAATCATTGTTGAAAATCAGACTCAAATGGTGTTAAAAGCGTATAAAAAATCTTGCTCATATAGAGAAAAGCACAATCTTCGGGGTTGGCTAATGATGTGTATTTTTGTAAGGGGTGTTGAATAGTGCCATATGGGACTTTTCGCACCCTACCGCACTTTTGTTTGAAAAAAACTAAGCGGGTGGGAGGGCAGCTGTCAACAGCTAAAATGATTACGTAACCCAGCTGTAGGAGTTGTATGCTGCAAATTTGCTATGTAGCAATCGTGACACTAGGATTTATAAAGGATTATTTTGTAATATTTATCTTTTGGATTTAATTGAATAAGAAAATAACATGCCTATAATAAATATATATTGAACATGTTTTTTTTAACTAAATCTGTTTTCATGGTATTATTATTAAATGTGAAACATACAAATCTAATAAAATGTCTTTCATCAAGAGGTCCATTTTATATAGTAACCAGATCTCTTATGTACATATCCTCTATATTGTAGTATATTTTGGATGATATAAAATGATCCAAAATATGATAATTGCTTATCAAACGTAATACAAAGATAAACAACAAATATACATATAATTTATAAGGCTCTGGTTTTAATGAGTGTGTAGTCGTTTGCTACTAAACTAAATTCATTCTCTGATAGAGAATTATAACTTTGTTTCAATTGACGTCCCATCCGGGTAGCCAATTCTCATTTTTTAAGTCATGTCTATTTTTAGAACAATATAAAGTCTCAAAATGGGCAATAAAGTAACTTTACCTTGTTACTCTACCTAATATAAATGGTATTATTCTTAATTGGTATTGTTATTAATTATTCAACTAATTTTATAAACTGATTATTGTTATTCTTTGTTTGTTATTCTAATATTCATTGCTATCACAATCCAAAAGAAAACAAAATTTCATTTTTGACTTTCATCGTTAAGTTACTAATTTAATTATTCGAACAAATACTTTAAAGTTATGGTTAAATATTTTTAGTTTTGATGACAATATCTCAACATTCACAGAAATAACTGTTCAGTATCAAATATTATATTAGGAAATGTACATAATTTACTTTCTTCACTCTTCACTTTTATGAAACAACAATTAATCAACAATAACGAGTTATGTAAGGGATATATATTATTAAAAAGTAAATAATAATATATATCTAATTTATACAAATGGAAAATCCTATCTCATATTGTCTACTTTAGCCGTGTTTTCACCGTGTTGTTTCAGAGCGTCTCACGCCATCCCATGCATTGTTAGCAGATCCATCCCAGTGAGGGCTGTAAGCAAACAAGGGGGTTTAACCCTTTCGTCAGTCCACTGCTAAATCGACCCCAACTGATATTTGTAGCTTACAAAACACTTCTAGGTTTCACTGACTTAACATAGGTTTAACACCGGTGAATGTGAAGCAGAGATGTTTGGAAACTTGATTTCATGTGTGTTTATGTAGTTCTAATCCTAAGAAAGCCAACATTAATTTGAATCGAACGGGAACTTTTTCTTCCTGTATTATTTTGTTGTAATAAAGAATATAAACTCAGAATTACATACAAGTGATCAACACTATAATGAATGAACAGTATTTATAGCCTAGAAGTTCTGATTGGGTATACTAAGTTTTTAAATTCATTCTAATCTTAATATAAAACGGACTACTTACACATAAAATTTTAAGTCCTATATTTATACCTTTTTAAATTATTTTACTATAACTTGATTCAGTGGATTTTACTATAGAATTTACTTTTTAAAAACATTTATTGATCCGTGAAGAAGTTTGTTTCAAATCTCTATAAACAGCAACACTGTAAATCGATTCAGGCTTACCACTGTAACTGAACCCGGCAGACAAGTGAAATTTAACTAGTCATACCATTTAATAGGTGATAGATGGATTAAAGACAATATGCAAAACATTATGGTTCTACTTCTTGACTCAAAATTTCATAGATGTAAATGTACTACATCATATTGAATTTATATTAAAAGCCTAAGAATGTTTTAAGGGTATATCTTATTCTATAAATTATGAGTTCATTGCTTGTACACTTCATAGCGTTGGTACTGGTGGAGGCGTAAAACTGCACACGTAAACATTGCATGATAGGTTATGCTGAAATGAGGCACGAGAGGCTAATAAAAGCATTTTCAAAAACATTAATACAGCTGAGACAATCAGGTTGGCAAAAAATAAATGCTGATTGATAATTTTGCTGGTTCAGTTTTATAAAGTGAGATATCAAATAGTACAGTGACGCAGGTTTTACTTTGAAACACAACTGTATATTTTAAAATAACTGTTATTTAAAGGAATACATTTTATTCATAAAACTCATTTTTCCATTATACTTTGGTGGAGTAGATTAAATTTTTGAATATGGTTAGTAAAACAAATGAAAAATAAAGGTCTAGAATACAAATATTCGCATAAATTAATGACTAGTGGTATGGTTTAAGGGTTCTACTCTCTTAATTACCCGATTTCAAAAATGTAATACAATTTATATAGAAGATAGTTCAATTGAAAGTAAAACGAACCCTTCCCAATTAATACTACATATTAGCCAAAAAACCAAAATATTTAGTAATTAAATATTTTATCAAGTAACAAAGAAGCAGTTAGTTGGTGATTTACCAGGGTAATTTCCATAGAATGGAGATATCAAAGTATTTCAATACAATAGTAAAGGAAATTGGACAGCTTCACAAAGAAGCTTGAGGCACCTTCTACACCAGATTCAAATAAGGGTGCCACCATACTTGGGATTTCAATTAGACGTTTACATTACTTATTTTATAAGGAAAAAGATTCAATAAGATTTTATGTATAAAAATATAATACAATTTTTTATTTAATAGCAAGTGATTCTCCAGTTTTCATCACTAACTTTCTTTCAAAAACTAAACTATGTGTAGCAATTAACATATTTATAAAAGCATATTTAAAATTATTACACTTAAAAAGTAACTCAATAATAAAAATTATCACTATTGATGGATCGTATCAATTGTATAATTTAAATATTTTTGTAAGTTTTTAGTATTTTTCATATGTAACACGAACAATAATTTTCATTTACAGCTGTTCATACACAGGCTTTCGAAAGTAATAAAAAATTAATTTTCAACGACGTACGAAGATTAATTTTATTCACATTTATTTAGCACTTAAATATATATTATTTAATGATTAGTAATTTTTAAACAGAAAAGTTAATAAGAACACATGAAATTAATAACTTATCATCATTAATTATTATAATAATTGGTAAAGAATAACAACAGTTCCAATTAAGAACCCAAACTTTCAAAAATATTATTTTATTTATTTAAATGACGCATGTATATAAATAAAAAAAGTATTTAAGAGAAAAAAGTAGGTGATAAAATCAGGCATCTCATTTGTTTTATCAATAGATGTAATGAAATTCATCATTCCCAACAGTAAATTAGAGGTTACCACGCAATGGAGTTTCAAATTTCTCTGACATTATCATTGTGACAGAGAAAGGTGAAAGTGACCACTTGACCTTTAAAGTTCACATTAGTGGTCAGTCCCTCACCCATCATCATCATTATCATAATATCCTATCATCACTCTGATGATAACAATACGCTATGTAATATGTTTTAGATGTTATATTTTAGTAAGTACTCAAATTTATGGACTTTCAAAATGATTTTTTTACCTGTGATTTTCTCGATTTTAATTATTTATCTACACGTGCTTTATTTGAGGATCAATATATACATATTAGTTATATTTTGTTGTGTCTTGGTAATGCAACACTCTATAGCTTTGATCGTATAAATAATTTTTAGATTTAAATTTGCCTGAAAAGTATATATACAAGTATAAATAAAATACAAAACATATTTATAAAACATAATACGAGGTATACCGTATAACATAACGTAACAATATTATTGTATGTTTTTTTTTTTTTTTTTTATTTAATGGGACGACAGTTTAAACTGTTTTAAAAAGTATGATTAGCACAAGAATTTATAAAAAATGTAATAAGATAATGGCTAACTATATTCTTGTTTTTTCCAATTTAAAGCGAACTTTCGTTAAAAACAGAGAAACGCATAGCAACATATTATATTTCTTTAAATATCTATATTTTACGAAACAAGAAGTGGTGTATTTCAACATTTGATTATCAGTAGTTTTTAGGGCTTTTTATAAAATATGTACTATGAATACATCAATCAATTAACATTGAATAACTCTTAGAGAACATGAATATATAAAAATTTTAATCAGGACAGTATTTATATTCACTAATTTTGTTATAATATAGAGAATATATAATACTAAGAAAATGTCTTCCTTACATCTTACATAGGAGTAACTAATTAATTTAGTGATTCTATTGACATACATATTTGTAAAAAATTAAAACTTAGCAACATTATGGTTATGATTTTGTACATAAGAGTTTTTTCCTAACAAAACCATAAGTTGGTATCAAGTTAAAGTTACATTCAGGAGAAATTAATTGCTTCAAACCGGTTTTCGAAACGTTTATCCTCTCCAGAGTAGTGGTCATTTGATTTTCAAAGTAATTAATTTGAACAAATTATCATTCGCTATTAAACGGTTTCAAAATAAATAGTTCTAATAAAAAATTATACTTTATCAATGGAAAATATAACGTTGTGAAGGTGTTTCCATATTTTTTCCACCCCGTATACCATACGCTCTATAAATATTTAGCTTAATACAATTCACACACATACACACACACACACACACACACACACACACACACACACACACACACACACACACACACACACACACACACACACACACACACACACACACATTGTTTTATTTTTTACGTGTGTGATATTAGTGTTTGTGTAAGGTTATATCATTTTTAATTTGAAGATTATATGCAAGGTTGAAAAAGATCACTTTTGTTCCTTTTTATTGGTAAATTAATTACATGTTCTTTACGAGAATTGAGAAAAGTGGTTGGTTCAATAACAACAGAACGGTTTATAATATATCTGGAAGCATATTGGTACAGAGCCTTAGTTACAGTTACAAATGTGTTATAACAACTAAGACAGTATAATAATTAAATGTTAAATTATCGCTTGGGAGTAGTGTGCGGGGTCTACATGTACTAAAAAGTAGTACATGGTATGTGACAGAAATTTTATTTGTCCAAAGAAAATGCCCTTTGCTAAAATAAATTGTCTTTGGGGTATTATTTAATTTTAATAATGTAGAGATTATTATTATTATATTAGATGATGATAGATAATAACTCCTCAAGTACATTAACTATTATCTCACAGGATTAATGTACTGGGATCATTGTGAGATAATAGTTGTATATTTTTAGTGGGATTAGTATAAACGTTTGGATCCCACTTTATTAATCAAACTCTTATTGATTCATTTACTATTTAAGCTTTATCATAGGGTTAATTTAATATACCGTGCAAGGTTTCAATCAAGGTTTATTTTTCTTCCTAAAATGACAGAAAAAAATCATGATCAAAGAAATTTTAGTTCAAACTAGTTTTGGTTGACATTTGGTTGACATTGAGCGAAAATTATGTTCGGCAGCCAATTATATTATTCAAATAACGAATTTTGTTTTATCGATTTATAATAACAATATATTATCAAAACAACTAAAGGAAAACTTCCTAGAGAGAGCTCATTAGCAGTCTTTATCATTTAAAAGTCGGTGATGGTTTATGCCTCCATCAGCCTTCATTAGGGGCCAGTACATATACCTATTAGCTCATGTCGATACGCGATATATATCTAAGTACACTTTAGTACATACAATATATTTTTACAAAGCAGTACAATGCAATTTTACATAGCGTAAAAATAAAATTCTTAAACCACGTATACAAAGACACCAAATTCTACGCTCAGCTGTCTACGCAACGTCAATCTTCTGTCAGAGACCAATAATTCACTTTGCTATCCCCTTAAACTCCCGTCTCTAACTCTGAGGAGGGTGCTGCTACGTGCTTGTCTCTCAAGTTTAGAACCAACCTGCAACGTTATGCTCTAAATACTTATCGTTCTGAAATAGTGGGGTGGGGGAGTCATAGAAAATCGATAGTAAAATTATCTTGTTCTAAAAAAATTTAACTATACAGTTTGATTATTTAATGTTATTATTTTTTATATCAAATGAAGTGTAAAAGACAGTATGATAGGTGTATCATTCATTCATTCTTCATTTATAGGTAACAAACGTTACTTAATCAGCAAGAGTAAGACATTTTATGACTGTTTGTCATAATTTGTGGTAAAGGTTTTAATAGTTAATGGACAGGAACACTTACCAAATCAGCGAAACTAATTAGATAGCAATTTATTGAGCAAATTTAGTAACAAATAACTAAGAGGAAAATAGTAGTGCAAAGCTATGTTTCTCTTAAGACAGTCTCCGATCATGTAACAATTCATTAAAAAAGTGAATATGTTAAAACTGTAATTAGATGTTCAGTTGAAAATAAAAAAAATTAATTATATTACTGCGTAAACTTACGCTATTTTTTTTGTTACACATAATTTGTACCCATAGAATATTATTCATTAAACACACAACACATCACATGATAAGTTATTAAAAATATTAACTAATTACTATATATTGTAATAAAGATCTCTAAAGTCGTATTAGCTTGAACACTAGCAAAGTAAATTGGTTTGAAGGCACTGCCAATCGTACCTAAAATGACGTACTTAAAAAATTATATATTTTATTTAGGTGTAAAATTGTTTCGTGAATATATTTTTACTATACTTATGTTCCCAGCATGATTCTAAGACAAATCATTGAACACATTTTTGAATGTTTCCATGAATGAATGTATTGTTATAAATTATATGAATATTTTCAACCATCATATTTTTTACGATTTATTCAATAATTTTCTAATATTTTACTTACATAATCTAAAATTTAAAACCACCCTTGAATAAGAGATAAAGCTGAAACTAATGAATATGAAAATTTACCAATTTCATAACAATAATTATGACACTGGCTATTTAACCTCAATCAATATATTATTGTTTACACTAGATAAGGCCCTTGTTTTATGTAAATTAATGTGAATGCAGTTATTTGCATAATTCTCTAACCTAAAGTTACAGCATTAATTGTCTTAACATATTAAAATCCAACTATTCCGAGTGAGAACCGTTATATGCAAAAGACAAACTTATTTAAAAAAAAGTAAAAGGTTATACAATAATGACATTAAAGGGAAAATGAAAATAGCTTACTTAAAACATTTCAAAGACATTTAAGCTCTTTAATGCACTTAAGTGCACATTCATTAACATGAGAGAATATTAAAGTACAGTACTTCATTTTAGTTTAAACATTTACCCTGAATAATAAAGTAAATAAAAATTAATGGGTATACATTTTATATACAGACAGATAGATACAGGATTTTATTCCGCAAAAATAATAATGACATTATAAAGATATTACATAACAAAGGTGGAAATAGTTTCCCTCATGGGAACATGCCTGTGAGAGAGAAATGGACCAAAACCAGCCATACGTAAATAAAATATAATCAGCCAGACGTATAATCAAATAAAAATAAAATAATTATATAAATAAAATAAACATATGTTCATAAACAATTACTACTTAAAGCTATAAACAATACAAAGGAACACTTTTATAAACTAAGTTTCCTAACATTAGAAGCCACAACAAATACAATTAAAAAAATAATAGTAAAGGGGTACTGTCATCCGCTAAAACACTAAAGCTGGACACGGTTCACATATACATACACTTGCTCACGCCCATAAGTACATGACAGTGTTACACAAAGTTATCCACATTCATACACTACCACATACACACTTTCATGAAAGATCACGACTCCTATGATATCATACCCCACAGCGCAGCGCAGTGTGCGTGCGCCCGTCTCCTCACTCGCACACACGCTCGTTTAGGATACACAAGGTAAAAACACTTATCTGGTCATAAACATTCATATACGCACATACCTAGCATAAATAATGGGCGCAAGCACAGTGTATATAAAAACACACACACACACACACACACACACACACACACACACACACACACACACACACACACACACACACACACACACACACACACACACACACACACACACACACACACACACACACACACACACACACACACACACACACAAAACCACACGCACACGCGCACGCGCACGCACACACACACACGCACGCACACGCACACGAACACACACACGAACACACACACGCACACGCACAAGCACACGCGCACACACGCACGCGCACACGCACGCGCACACGCACGCACACACACACGCACGCACGCGTGAGCGCGCGCGCACACACACACACACACACACACACACACACACACACACACACACACACACACACACACACACACACACACACACACACAGCTCACGCACATTCAAACCTCAAACGCACATCAAACCTCAGATAAGACTTTTTTGAATCGAAACGGGTTTTTCAAAAGAATGTTTCCATTATTTTTTTAATATGTAGCGACCTGTTCTTTTACACATTTCTCGAGTACTATAGCTAGAGTGTTGGCTAGGGAGATCAGTCTATAACTGATACATAAATGTTTAGTCTCATTTTTAAAGATTAGAACGGCTTTATCTATTTTTAACTGATCTCGGTAGATTCCTTGCATGATACTATCCTCGTTGGAACTTAACATAACACCCATCCACCCATACACGTACATTGGTAATGACCCACCCACCTATACACGTACAGTGGTAATGAAGCACCACCCACCCATACACGCTCAGTGGTGATGACCCACCCACCCATACACGTACAGTGGTAATGACCCACCCACCCATACATGTACAGTGGTTATGGTTAAACTTCTTTTAAAATCCTCTAAATCCAAAGAAGTTAATTGAGAGACATTTACTGTTTATATTATTTATTTTGAGACATATAGTAAGACATCTTACTATATAGTAATTTAAAAAAAAAATAAAACATTTTTGTATCCTAAATTATTAATTATTTGTCGATACAAATTAAAAACTGAGCTATATACAAATCACTTAAGGCAATCAAATATTAGCCAATCACATGGCCTAAAATATTAAGTTATTTCAAATCACTTTAACAAATACTGTTTGATTATTAATGGCATATATTCCATGCTCCACATCGACGGAAGTGAACTAGAATTTTTAAAAAATATCAGTTGTATCAATGGTATACATTTATCATACCTAACATTGCAGTTTTCTGTGGGGCCATATATGTTAATTATTAGCCAGTCATCTCAATATGGAAAAAGGACAGGACTACGCATCTCTAGTATGGCTACTTTTGTCGCATTCTCTTCTCTGTTTCAAGTGTAAAAAGTACCTTTCAATGATCTAATACATAGAGTAAGTACTGTATTAAGTTACCATTTATGATTAAAAAATAAAATAATATGAAATCTGCACTATATATTTCGAACGAAATCCAAATTCATATTAATAAAAATACAAAGTGATCTTCTATCCCAAATCTTAATCTCATCCATAAAGCCATTTAAGTCCTCCCCAAATGATACGATTTATAGTAGCTAATATTCCTGTTAAAGTGCAAAATGAACTCTGTAACTATGTGATCCATTGTTTAGGTAGCTTCCCTGCAGTACATTACTGATCTTGTGTCAATCATCACTTAAATATCAAGTAGTTTCATCTAGCCAAGCCAGTTGGCATGTGAATCAATAGTGTACTACTACATTCACCGAATGTTCATCCCACCTACACGTGTTAATGGACTTATTTCGTCTATCAAAACTGTTATACCCTATGGCTCAGATAGTGATGGGTGAAAAACGTGATCTCCTCAACTGGAAATTACGTAGTACGTAGAGGTGGGCTTTGAGATTTTAAGCAATCGTTCTTAAGTTGAAGACTTTGGGTAATGGGAGGGGGGCATTATATATCTTATTGGGTTTGTTATGTAGAACCTCCTGACGTCTTGTATGTAGAGGATCTACACTGTACAACACCGGAAGCCAAGGAAATTAAATTATAGCTCTCTTGGCCCAATTAAGATGAACATCGATCAATTGACTATGTACGCTCTTGAGCCATACGGGAGCACAGTAACCAGCAGCAGCTGAACTAGTAGCAAAGCAGTTGTACGCAGGATGTGTGCGTTAGTTCCCCAAGATGTTCCAGCAATATTGTGTACATTTAATCTAGTTTTTATTTTAGATAATATTTTTCGAATATGGCTTTTAAACGTCAGCGATTTATCTAACTCGCTAGGTACTGTGGATAATCAGTGTGATTATTTTAAATTGTCGATGAGCTAGGGGGTAACTTACGTGTAGTAAGCTCGCTATTTCTAAGTTTGACAGGTCAGGATTTGATTCTCTAAGAAAGGGTTATAAGTATATACAGTATCAGCGCAGACAAAGAAGAATATTGGATTTGAGGCATACATCAAAAACACCACTTTGTGATTATCATTACATGAATGGCTTATTTTCAAATCTCCATTCCACAACTAAAATCTTATATTCTCAATTATGTATAGTATTAGATAAAAAATGCGATAAATTTAATAT
Organism: Stictocephala bisonia; assembly: GCA_035578905.1. Lineage (NCBI taxonomy): Eukaryota > Metazoa > Arthropoda > Insecta > Hemiptera > Membracidae > Stictocephala > Stictocephala bisonia. The sequence goes on from JAQJVL010001535.1 coordinate 56,207, forward strand.
ATTTCTGTGATATCATGTATGAATAAAATAAGAATAATCTAATGTGTAAGTAAAACAATTATAAATAAGAAATGCCAGCAAAAATATTATTAACTGAATACTTATAGATAACTTTAAGCTAAATTATTAATTTTAAGATTTTGTTTGAATTATAATTCAAAAGAGCGTTAGTGGCAGTGGCATGCAGCCCTAGGCAACTAGACAGCACCCTTTATACTCTACTAATGGTATTTATACTAACTATTTATGTAAATAAAGATAATTTGTAGTGATTGTCTAGAAAATTATATATACTAATTGCATAAATGTTCTATGATTAATTTAATTTATTAACGTAACAAAAAACAATTGGTAGCTTACAAAATGTGTATTTTACTGTTTTCTATGTAATTTCTTAAATTTTACAAAAAGTAACTTCAAATACAGAGACCAACTATAAATAAGGTATTACTTTTAATTAAAACTCTCTTGGTCAGATTAACGAGAGTGAATTGAAATAATATAAGAAGACCTTTCAGCATGTTTAGTAAATAAATAAACCCACTTTTTGTATTCATACGGAACAGATATTTTATTTATTTTTTCTCTTTGCTGATATTTTTTCGTAGTATATAAGTTATTAAGAAACAAGAATACTATTGCTTTTATCATTAGTAAAGCCAGATAAACTACGAAAATTAAAAACATATTTAAACTATTTACCTTTGTAAAAATATAACAGTACAGTAAACAATTTGTAGGTAAATCCATCTTGATCATAAATATACAACTATGTTACAATCGGACTATTACTAGGTGTGTCAGGGCTGTCAATTTGCCCGTTTCAATGAGGTTACATTTTTTTAGCATAGGCCTAGGTTGGGTATTGTTCGGTTTGGTTAGGTGAATTTAGATTTTGTTAGGTTATGTTAGGTTTAGTTCGGTGGTTTTAGGTTAGGTTATATTAGGTTTGGTTATGTTATGTTGTGTTTTTTAAAGGGTTAGGTTTAAAGGGTTTTAAAACTAATCTAATGAATCCATTCTAACCTCACAAAACCTAACCTATCATAATGTTACCTTCCTAAAACAATGTAAACAACCTAACCTTACAAAATCAAACTCAACCCTTGCAATTCCCAACCTAAGCATATCCAAACGAGACATAACCTTCATGGATAAGCTTTCATTAGAAAAAAAATTCAATGACAAAGCCCCTAATCTATGTAATTGCTGAACTTTGCACTATCTTAGATTTTCAACAATTCTTTTATTTCTTATGTGTTGTAAGAGTGAATTGCCATATTATAACTAGGTATATTCCTTTATTATTATTATTATATATATTTAATAGGTCAAATAGCAGAGGTATCATGTTAATTGATTTAAATACAACATTTTAATTTAAAAGGGTTGATTTCATAAGGTAGGTTTTATGCCAATTAGGAATAACTCGAACAACGTCTATAAATATTATGTTGATTTTAGGCACTTAACTAGAAATGTTCTTACAATGCATAGATAAATATACTAATGAACTAATAATATATTTTTAGGAATTTATTTTAACCAAATCTATAATCTATGTTATATATATGATATGATATAAAAATTTAACGAATAAAAAAATTATTTATTGAATGAGCTTAAATACTGTGATGCTGTTTTTTCTTTTTTTCCTTTTTTTCAATTATGCTATATATACAAGTAATGCAGTAGTGGCACTTCTTGAGAAAATTACTAACTGGAACAATAAAATACGAACATGTCGAGCACAATGGTTAGCGACAAGCAATTCAGTCTTTCAAACATTTGTTTGGCGTAACCTAGATAAAATACATCAATGTTGGTGCAATTGGTTCTTTTCAAAAGTTATGTAAGCACACGGTTTGATTTGTGTTACATTTCCCTAGTGAAAACTTTTCAGCACATTGACGTATGTGTTTTATAGTTTGATTAAGAATCGCTGATATAAAAAGTAAAACTTTTTAACTTTATATGTATATTTCTTTTTTAAATATATTTATTAACGGATACCCTAAATACTTTAATACGTTCAAGTGAATTAGTAAAATTGTTCTGTTAAATTATTCTATGTAGAATAATAGAAGTTAGTTTATTTATTAAAGTATGTAATGAATATAAGTATGCTGTAAAATGAGACTTATAAGCATACATTTTACGGAGCCTTTAAAAAATGTTCATGGTGTAGGCTAAGATTAATCCTAGTTATTTAGGTTTTTATGTGGTTTTTTTTGTAAGACTTTGCTATGCCAATACTGTTTTGATTCAAACAGGATATTTAGACAATTATATTTAAAGCATATAAGTATAATAATATAGTAACTGTTTACAATACAATTTTGTGTAACTATTGGTCATTTATTTATGTTAAAGCAGAGTCTACTATTGATACACGCTCTTTTAAAAGAAATACGTGTTTAGTATATTGTTTTATTTATAAATAATGCAAATAAACAAATCCTTATTTAAAAAAAGAAAAAACTGCATATAATAAATGTGGGGTATTTTAAATATTCAATCAAGGTACAGTATATTTTTCCTTGATATAACATTTCATTCCATTTTTAATATCACTTCCATTTTCCTGGTTCCTAACTATCGTATCTAACTTGTTTCGCTTATATTTGATTGTACATAAACTAAATGTGAATTAATTTGTGACGTTTCAGTTTCTTTTTCAATTAAGGGATAATTAAAAAATGTATAAGTAAAAATGAGTCTGCTATAACGACAGCTCTTCTCAAAAGAACTTATAAATAATATCAGGCAGTCAGAAACGGTTTATTACTTAAACCGACAAGAATTAGTTTGCATTATTACACTTATAATCCTTGGGTTTACGTTCAGAATGGCAGTTACTGTCAACTTTTCAAAACCTTTATAGCATAATATTTCAGTTTTCAACATAATTCAAAGATAGTAAACAAATGAAAAAAATCATTTAAAGCCAGCATGTTGGATTTTTTTTTTTTTTTTTGAGCTTGCGATTATAATAATTCATGAAAATTATATTTAATAATATTTCAATTAAATATAAATAACGCAACTATTGATCGTATTTCGTGGTTGTATGTTTAGAAAAACAAATCTTTATTAACAAATAATTTATGGCACCAATTTATGGACAGTCTAACTTATCCATTATGTCCTAGTAATTCAGTTTAGTCACTGATATTTAGTTTTGATTCATCTTACAATATATTCCTTAGTATCATTATCTTTGGTTTATGTTGTTATTTGAGAAGAGTAGTTTTAACTCTTGCAACACACACAATTACAGTTTGAGTACTAATAGAGGCTAGATAAGGAACTATATTTATATTTCTTCATAAAAATTATAACGCAAATATATGGGCGAATGTTGATTTTCAATGAATATGATGAGTTTATATATTGAAAATGTAGTCACTGTTATAAACTAAAGCTAATTAATGCATGGAAAGTTTCATTAACTGATACAGAAATGACAAATAAACAGCCAGTAGCTATCAGGTTATCACTTTCAAAATATGATTTGGATTGAACAATAAATATTAGTAAAGGAATCTGGAAATTATCATTCTCTAATATATTTTAAATTTTATTAATTACAATTGCATTATGTTATATATTAAATAAATCATACTTTTTAAATAATAACAATAATAATAATAATAATAATAAGTAATTTATCCCAAAGCTACTTACATGTGAAAAAAATGACATTTTCTAGAGAAACATTTACAATTTCCAACATTCAGTACCTGGTAATTGTTAAACATATAAAATAAAAAGATAAATGTCTCTTTTGGTGAATCTTATATTACTGCACTTAACTTAAGCGTGTACCGTGGAGCATTTGCCAAATACCAATAATAAATACATTTATAAAAATTGGTTCAATAAAGTAATATTTGAAATAATACAAAATAATGCAGCAATAAACGAACAACAATGTTCATAATAATACAGAAACAAATTAAAATCGATACAAAAATCCTACTTAAATATACTACTAGAAGTATGTACATACATAAATTATACGTGAATTGGAAAGTAATTAATAGACTATAGATGTAAGAATGCTGATATCGTTAATATCAATTGAAGCCACTTTTATAGGCTTTTTAAAATTAATAAAATCTGTTTATTCGTCAAATTTCTTGAGGTTACATGTTGAAACAATTTGCTTCTAAAATTAAGAAATTTTTGAGAACAATATTTTATTGACCCAAGAAGCCCCGTGATACATAATTGATAAATGTGGAATCTCATGTTAAATTACTGAAATAAATAAACAAGTCAAAACGAAAATTGTATAAGTACTTAAAACTTTATATATAATCCTATAAATATAAGTTAATTACAATTATATTATACATACATAAATATGATAATGTAACTGTTAGGCAGAAATATAGATGACCGGTTGAAAATTCACACATTTTCATTAAGATTCAATAAATTACGTTTTTAATGAGAAACTCAACTAACCCGTGAACACAAAATGTTATAGGACCTTCTTTTCTATTTTAAGTATATTATTGGAATAGTTTGTATTCGAAAATGTAGCCATTTGTCATGTATGAAACGACATTTATATAAAATAATTCTGATTCCACATGAAAAATATTTATTTGCAGGTTTGTAGAAATGAAAAGAAAGTTAGTGTTTTTGTTTAAAAATGTTTTTTTCATTATAAGACCTCTAAGGACCATCATTACCTGAACAAGAAGGCCATCAGTGAACATCAGTCTTTTTTAAATAAGTTTTTAAGAATATTGTTAGTTGTCAAACTATTGTATAAAGATTATTTTAAGATCTTAGCGATGAATGTTAAACTCGCTCTAGAAAAATACTGGAACATCTTGATTATTCTGTACAAGAATGTTCACCAAATTAGGGGTGGACTTTGCAAAAGGGTACACATCGATGTTAGTGAATAATGAAATTGCATGTTGTCCTTATAAAACATTTTATCGTTAACCAATATTAGCCAGGAGTTAACATTTTGGCGTTTAATGCCGTAAGAGCATACATAAGAGCCATTAGCCAGCAAGCCTACTAATACTTGGTAAGGTCATCTATAACCATTCCTATAAGGTTACGGTACTGATTCTCCCACCCACCCATACACGTACAATGATTGGTATAAATATGCCACATTATTTTCAAACAAACTAAAAAAAAAACACGTGAACATTATAGTTTTTATATACGAGTGCACCTAATAGAAATAACGTAAATAATCCATATTAATTACAAAATCCTAACTAAGAAAAATCATTGAAACATTTTTGTTTCAAAGTCTGAATTTGGCCCAGGGGTGTAAACTGAATACTCATCGTGTGTTGACTATGGTGTATTAACGAACACAGGTCAGAAAAAAAAAAAAAAAACTGTAGTCAATAAATAAAAATAAAAATGCACATTAATTTTATTTAACATTTTAAAAATGCTGATTAGTAAAAAAATAAGTGTACATTGATTTCTAAATATATTTTTTGTTATTTTTAACTATTTTCCCCTATTAATAGTTAGCTAATTCAGCTACAAATTAAAAGAATAAAGTTTACAGATAAATGTAACATTTTTTACGAGAAAATAGTTACTTTATTGGTTAACATAGTGGTGTTACATCATTAACAACAACTGGAACAGAATGCTTAATAAACATCCCTCAGACCTCTCTAAGCAGCTTGTGGTCTCCTAGTTTGTGTTGCTGTTTCCTCTTAATGAACAAAGTTTGTGAAAACAAACATCACAACTACCAGATCTATTCCTCTCTGCTGGTAAATGCATTGTTTTAAAAACTAAAGCTTATTACTCACAAATTAGCTTAGCGTTGTGTATTAGGAATATACCTAGATTCCTTATTGTTTAAAACGTAAATTTAGACCATATAAATATAATAAGTTCCTTCATAATGTATTTTTTCACTAAAACATACCTAGGTACAATGTTCGTGTTGTATATTCTTTAAAATATGTTCACTCGTATAAAAAACTTACGTTTGTTTGGTAGATTTATTTATCAACTCTCTCTAGAATTCCAATATTGAGTTGTATTGCTAAAATCTTTTGTCACCCCTAATTAATTATAAAGGTACATTATAATATAATATACTATAATTTATATTATCATCAGCTAAAAAAGAAAATGAAAATACTTAGGTATGATACTTAATGTAACGTGTCTAAAAATACCTGAAAAAGTTTTACTTTATAAGAAATAATAAAATTAAAAGCAAATAACTAATCTTATATCAATTTAACTGACCCACTTTGGTACTTTAGAAATAACATCATTATTATACAAACAGAAATTTGTGATTTAAAACAAAACTGTACATCTGTGTACAACTAGAAATGCTAATAAAAGATCCCCTACTTCCAACACGGTTTTCCAAATGATCATAGTTGATGATTTGATGTTGTTTTTTCTAAGTTGGTAAAACAAAACACTTAGTTATTGAACAATACTTCTTTTTGTTTCTCAAAGCCGTTTTAATAACTAGCACAACTTCAGTCACTGTTATATCAGGTATAGTGAGTGGATTTAGTCGACCAGTTTTGTCGGAGAATACAGTAAAACACAAGCTTCCTGGTTGAATTTAGGAAATTTATCGGTTTTGGTTTCATAAAATGTAGTTCACAGCACAAAAAATGAGGTTCTTAAATGTATTGACTGGAAGCTGATAATGTTTTTGCAAAGTTCTGTACCTCCAAGAAGTGCCTACCCGCACGCAGAACTGATGGGAGGATATTAGGAACCACTGCACCTGTTTATCCTCTAAATCACTTACCCAGGCTCCTAACTACAATGGAGGTGATATCTATTAGAAAATGAGAAAAATAATAAGTAATTTGCTCAGAGACAAGTGTTAAAAAACACAAAAAAATCTTTTCCAAAGACAAAACGCTTTTATAAGAGTACTCCACTGTGAGGGCAAATGGTAAAGAGACTCTCCTATAGATCATATATTATCAAAACAGCCCACGTAAACTGTATGAGAAGAAATTAATGGTATTCGACTGTCTTTTATGAATAGTATCCGACTGTATTTCATGAATTGTATTCGACTGTATTTTATGAATAGTATCCGTTTGTCTTTTATGAATAGAATTCGAATGTCTTTTGTGTATAGTATTCGACTGTCTTTTATAAATAGTATTCGATTGTCTTTTATAAATAGTATTCGACTGTCTTTTATGAATAGTATTCGACTGTCTTTTATGAATAGTATTAGACTGTCTTTTATGAACAGTATTCTACTGTCTTTTATAAATAGTATTCGACTGTCTTTTATGAATAGTATTCGACTGTCTTTTATGAATAGTATTAGACTGTCTTTTATGAACAGTATTCTACTGTCTTTTATAAATAGTATTCGACTGTCTTTTATGAATAGTATTCGACAACAATATTTTAAACAGGTGACTGTATTCCGACTACATCTTCAAATAGTTGAATCGAGCAAACCACTCTGAGTTAACTGTGATGTTAACTCAGAATAAACACAATATCTTTTCTACATTTTCATGATTTAGCACCTAATATCATACTTGGAAACCCAAACATTCCAATACTGCTCAATATTATTACAAATTCCAATAAATAATCTCGGAGCGATATCTTCTTATTTTTCGTTTAGTAAGTTAAATTTTTTCAAAGGAAAATCAATATAATTTATTAAAAGTAATCAACATAATATTTGTAAAATATTACTCTTATATTTTTATGAAATTGTGTTTTATAATGATCACTTGCGCAATCTACGGAATATTTCATTTCCCATACATTCACCTTATTTACCCAATAAAATGTTAGTAGGTTTTCGTAGTTTATTAAAATTAATTTTTATTACCTTGGACTACAATATTAAGTGCACCTTATTTCGATTTTGTCAGATAGTAAAACCTGTTCAAAATATCAGATAATCCCAAAAGTATTTTCATAAGTTTATTTTGCTGACATATTCGGCGATACACCATTTGTATTGTTTTTACCTAAACATAATATTTTAATTGAGAAAACTTCATTACAAAATAGTCATTATTTTATAGAGTTTTTGTTGCAGGGGATTTTGTCTACAGATACTATAAAAACTTGTCTATGAGTTTTATGCTAGTTATTAAATTAAAAAAAACATTGCCTTCAAAATTATATAAAAATTGTTTTAAAGAAGTACCTGAATCTTCGTGAAGAAAACTTATGTTTAGACGATTACAATTAGATGTCTTAAGTATCAAATTTCCCTAGCATTATAGATTATAATTACACAATACTCTTAGCCTTATATGTACAAATAAGTTTTTGTATTAGATGTTTAGCAGATCGACAGTATACAGGCCTATTGGGGAAGCAAAGTTAATATCTTTTGTACTAACAATAATAATACTGTACGTAAATATTTAGTGTTGCAGACTTTTATATGAAAAAAAATTTTCAAACAAATTATAAAATATTGATTTTTTAAGTCTACTTTTTATTATACTTGTGTTCCAGTCATTTAACACATATAACAGAAATGTAAAATATGTTCCATAAATAACAATATACATGTGTCATGAAAGAATTATTATTTTTAAAGAGATATTTAATTTATGAAAGTAAAATATTACCTCATACTGTTTACCTTAGCTTTCACCATGTTTTTCGGAGAGTCATCTTGTATGTAAATGATGTACTCACACCATCCCATGCATTGTTAGCAGATCTATTCCAGTGAGGGCTGTAAGGCAAACAAGGGGGGTTTCACCCTTTCGTCAGTCCAACACTAAATCCACCCAAACTGCTATTTGTAGTTTACAAAACACTTCTAGGTTTCACCGACATAACATAGGTTCAACACCGTTGACTGTGTAGTGGAAATTTTTTTAGACTAGGAATGTCTAGTTATAACAATGTTTATAACTATAATAAAGTCAGCAAACATTATTTAAAATTATTGATAGGGAAGAATCAAAGATTCGTTCAGTTCCTTTAATGTTTTGTATTTGTATTTATTTCAATTTAGGATATAAACGCGTGCACACATTTAAGTCATGGAAATAAACATGAATGAGTACTATATCTTGCCTAGAAGTTCTGATACAGTATCGTATATTTACGGATTCAGAATATAATCATAGTAAAGTACATTTTGTAGTCATTCTTATGTTTATATTTTGTGGATTACTACTACTTAAAATGTTAAGTTTTCGGTTTGTCTCGTTTTTAATTACCATACCAAACGAGAGTAAAAATTTTTACATGTTCAATACTATAGAAACATTAAAAATACCTATTGATAATAAGTTTTTAAATAGCAATACATTCATAAAATTAAATGCTATAGTAAAAATGGTATGGATAAAACATTATTATGAAACAAGCAGGTGCTTATTTACAGTTACTCAGTTTTGTATTTTAATAACTATGTAATAAAGGCACAACAAATGTGAATAAGACTAATATTTAATTTGAATTGCAAAATAGTGATTCTGATTTTTACCATTCGAGTATCGATAACTATTTTGAAGTCTATAATTTTCTTTATATATCTTTCTAAATATCTAAATACATTGATCTTTCAATTTCAACACAGGGTGAGCAAGGGTATTCAAATAATTATTAATATCTGCCTGTTTATAACATGACATAACATTTAGAATATATTGTTTCTTAAACATATGTGGTAGTTTATGGTATAATTTAAATTATACCAATTACTTGTTGTAATTCATAATACTTTATTTCATTTATATTTCCTTAGCAACAATATATAACTACTCTCTACATTAATTTTAAAATTCAAAGATATACTGGTTTACAGAGGTTTACCTAACCTAACCTAACCACATTAGATAACCAAACTCAACCAAACCAAACTAAAAACTTTCCAACCTCTATTTACAAATCCTCCAAACAGCTGGATTCCTTCAAATTAGGCATAACCTTGAATCCACCTATCCTCTTATAGGCCCAAAACCTAACCTAGCTGACCTTCTTAATATACCCACACCCATTGGCCAAGTACGTGTGTCATGCTTGTCTTCCGTTCGTTCATGATAATGCTTCAATAGTTTTGTAACTTAGTTTAGCTATTGTACTAAGCCATGCCACAAATATTATTTTTTCGCCTTATATGTGTCAACAAAGACAATAACTCATTTTTTTAAGTCTAGAGATATTGTTCTTAACAAATTAATTTCATAAATATGAGTAAGCCACTTTTGATGGATTGTAAATTAGGTACCTATTCTAAATTTCAACTTATTTTTATAGCCTTTAAGAAAAAATAAATAAACGATAGTGTCATAACATCCGTTTAGGTGCTTATATGCTTATATATTCTATACTGTATCTGCTTACTCACTGTATGCGTCAGAAAGTTTGATTACATTATGTTTGTAAATGTGAATATTTTTTAGGTAGTCCTAAAATAAAACTATCTAAGTTGATATATAGACTACAAACTACTACTTGTTATATATAAAACACTACTACGTAGTGTTTACTATGTGTTGGGTTGTGTGGGTGGGTCAATATCACTGTAAGGAGTAGGGTGGGTAACTGGATCAATAACAATGTATGTGTAGGGGTGTGTTGGTGGGTCAATACCACTGTAAGGGGTAGGGTGGGTAACTGGATCAATAAAAATATATGTGTAGGGATGTGTTAGTGGGTCAATACCACTGTAAGGGGTAGGGTGGGTAACTGGATCAATAACAATGTATGTGTAGGGGTGTGTTGGTGGGTCAATATCACTGTAAGGAGTAGGGTGGGTAACTGGATCAATAACAATGTATGTGTAGGGGTGTGTTGGTGGGTCAATACCACTGTAAGGGGTAGGGTGGGAAACTGGACCAATAAAAATATATGTGTAGGGATGTGTTGGTGGGTCAATACCACTGTAAGGGGTAGGGATGTGTTGGTGGGTCAATGCCACTGTAAGGGGTAGGGATGGGTAGGTGGGTCAATACCACTGTAAGGGGTAGGGTGGGTAACTGGATCAATAACAATGTATGTGTAGGGGTGTGTTGGTGGGTCAATACCATTGTATGTGGTGGGGTGGGTGGGTCAGTATCTCTACATGTGGTGGGGTGGGTAAGAGGGTCAGTGGGTCAATACTTATGTACGTTTAGGGTTGTGTGGGTGGGTCAATACCACTGTACGTGGTGAGGTGGATGGGTCAATACCATTGTATGTGGTGGGGTGGGTGGGTCAATATCACTGTATGTGGTGGGGTGGATGAGAGGGCAAGTGGGTCAATACTTATATACGTTAGGCGGTGTGTGTGGGTGCTTCAATACCACTGTGCGTGTAGGGGAGGGCAGGTGGGTATTGACCCGCCCAACACCACTGTATACGTATGGGTGTTGGGAGGGTCAATAACACCACAATTATATGCTTAAATACCACTGTTTGTGTATGGCTATCATGTGGTTGAATAGCTTTCTATAAATATGAAATATTGTTTATTTTCAAATGAAATGATGTCTTTTAGTTTTAATGAAAGTAAATATTTTCTTTCAATTAATACTCATTAATTATTTTATATAGTAATATTAATATTTTTTGAGCGACGGAAGATAATATTAACATATATAATATGTTTTAGAAAATGTTTTTCCCCTAGGTAGCCCCGAACCCTGGTAAACTGAACCTTGCAACGTAAATTGGGGTTGTATCGCCCTTTCCTCTACCCCTACTACTTCCGCCGCAACTCGCATCCATCCTGACGTAATAGCTACCGGTTTCCGGCAACAAGTTTCCCAAAGTGCATATCAGTCTCAGTTATACAAGTTTAGACTCACTTAAAGTTACACATTAGTTTGTACCTTTGAGGTGTAAGAAATGTAAATATTCTCCTCACAACCTCACATGTAGAGTACAACATAAAAATATATAAATAATATAAACACAAAATAAACTGACATTTACAAATATAATAAAACTACTCTTCAAGGAAAAATTGAATAAAAATTATGATATTTACTACTACGTAATCTTAAAAAGGAATTTTTCAAATGAAATTGCTGTAAATTTAATATTAAGCAATTATTTAACGTCATGATTATTTTTACTATCATATTTACTGTTACTGTTTTCTTTTACAGTTGTAATTGTCCTTTTATAGGAATCATTTACCATGGAAATTTAAGCTACATTTAATACAAGTATTTTATAACGGGGCATGTAACTAAACATTCTTAATGCGGGTCATTATCAAAATGGATCATGCAAAAAAAGTCCAAGAATAAGGAAGGTCCGTAGTCACTACGTAGAACGTTCACTTTTTATTCTATTTAGGTTTTATATTCTCAATTCCCAAAATATTTAACACTATATAAAATTAAGCCCAATCCTGAAATATATAGAACTAAAATATTCTCTTTAGTAATATATATATGCTTGACAAATTTCATACATCTTATACTAATACTATTTGTACCAAAATATTGTATGATGTAGAAACTTTGAGTTAAAACTAAAATTTGAGGGTAACTTATGCCTAATACAACTCTTTGGTCAATAAAAATATACTGTCAGCCTGATAAACTAAAATGTAAAAAAACAGAAAATAACTACATTAAATACATGCTTAAAATTACTGTACCGTGCACAAATTATAAGTTACGGTTTTTTAACTAATATACTCATACATGACATGAAATGTATATCTAAAAAAAATAAATATCCCGTTAGCAATTTTTTTGTATGGGAGTAAATTGGTTTACCTAAAATCGATAGAACAATTAAGGAATCTTATGTTATTTAAGTGTCTTACGTGATAAACTCATTAAATATTACTGCCATACTTTTTTGGTCATCTTTTAATTTATTAGTTCTTAAAGGCATGTGACTCCTGTAACTATTGGAACCCTTTTAAAGTTTGTTGAATCAAACGTTTGACAGCAACAATATTTTACTATTTAAATCTGGAAAACATTAGTCAAATTTATTAAATGTACAACAAAAATGTATATTCATTATTTCAAAACAGTTGGTAATACATTTTGTTCGAATTTTTGGAGCTTATCGCAGAGTTGGGGCCCAATTTTCAGTGTCCCAGTTTGGCTGGAATTGGATCACTAATTTGTATAAATTCCATGAGTGAATCCAGCTGGTTCACGTCACTGCAAAGCGTTTTATTACATCTCATTTCCAATACAAGAGCCTTGCTAATGAAATGGGTTTAACTCTGCGTTATTTTGAGTTATATTTAAATTAACGCTTTGTGCACAGTTGAGTAGGTAGCTTTAATTTAACTGTATATTACATTGTGAAACTGTATATTACATTAGGTGAAACAAAAACTACTATTGAAATAAGCATTGTAATATTATTACAATGCTTATTTCAATAGTAGTTTTTGTTTCACCTAATACTTGTTTAAATATATTTTTTTGTAAATATGTTAGTGAATATAGATTTTTTCCCATACCTTATCTGTTCCACACTGGGAATTTCCACTTAAATAAGGCCTAGATATAGGTTCTACCATATCCTGAAATTGAACCTTAAGTAACATACTTAAACATAACATAAAATTGTAAAGAAAACCTGTGTTGAAGAAAACACTATTTTTGTTACAAGCAATGGTATAAATTATATTGTTCTTACAGGCAAAGTTGGGACAATTAAGCCCAATATTACACTTAACCTGGGGACCAACGCCAAAGGGTGACTTCCGAACCTCCACCTGTGACCAGGAAGGTGGCTGCATGCAAGGAGAGGTCACTCATACGGTCACGCATCAAAGGAACAGCCACGCAAATGTTGCTTGACATTTTAATCTTGTGATAACTGGGAACCTTTCGATTAAGGCTACTGGCACTAGTATCTAGAAACCAGCTACTTCGGAATAGGGATGTATGGATATTCTAAGGGATAGGTTCTTTTTCACATTACTTAATACTGTTATAGTGTCCTTGTGAGGTTAATTATTATCATAACAATTATACCTGGATTGGATTCCACGTAAAGCTGTAGGTTCCTAACTTACCTTAGCTATCGGGCCAATAAAAAGGGGCTATTTATAATTAGCATTTTGCTTAGGTATTAAGATTGATTACACTCATTTAATTATATTAATTATCCCATCATAGTTACATGTATATATAAAACATTGGTGCCTTCAAACACATAAATAACTAAAGAATAGTACCAAATACGTAAAAAATTAGCTAACCTTTGTAAGCATTGATTTAAATGTTTATATGTCACCAGTTTGACTTCAAACAACAAAACGCGTAAACAAAGTGTTAGATGATCATAATTTACAAATATAAAATACTTCAGATTGTAGCCATAAAGAAAGGTTTCATAAATGTTGAACTAGTTGTATACAAGACCATAGAACCATACATCACATAACCTCTAACCTAATGTTTCATTTAACTTTAATTAGAAATGAGGTTTTGTTTGGCGTACTTAATTCTCAAAAGTAGTTACGCCAAATATTTATGATCTTCATTCCATCCTGTGGTGCTTCTTTTATGAATTCCATACAGATATTGTTCCTATCTGTCAAAAACTTTACTAATAGCCCATCAAAAATACATATATAAATGTTCACAATAGAAGTTGACAATTTTAATATTTTTTCTTTTTAACTACTTGTAAACATTTTGATAGGAAAAAATCTCTGTTTTATCAATATTAAATAAATTGTAAGTAAACCAGTTAACGATAGGGAGTGAACCAGTAAAAATAAAAAAAAAACCTGTGAATTTAATTCTGAACCTTCGTAACGCAAATGTCACGGTTACAAGTATCTTTTAAAGCGTTGTATTCATGTAAACAAAAGTCTTGCTATTTTCATATTGCCTGTATAGTTACTGTAACATTTTTTAAATGTAAAATAGAAGGTTAATTAGAAAATAACGTATCTTGAGATGTGCAAATGTATAACTCTCTTTAAAAATGTATAGAGTTAATTAACATTCATATGCTAAAGAATATTTCAACCATATTTATTTCAAGACCTAGGTAACAATATATATTTCAATAACAAAATATTTTACTTTTTTCAGGCAATCTGTAAAATATGATAAAAGTACACAACGCGTTTTACGTCAAGTGATAGTCTTCAGGTACCCTGTAAATTCCTTGAAGATGAATTACTCTATCTAAAATGCATCGTCTAGCTTTTTCTTATTTAAGGTTTGACTAAAACAACCAATTTATTTGTTAATCATCTGTCTGGGGGTAAAACGACTGATTTTAATAATAATTTTTAATGTTAATGAAAAATTATTAAAAGTTAAATATTCAGTAATTTACCTACTTTAGTATGTCTTTAACTATACTGAGTTTTACATTATCCTCGTACCTATGTAAAATGATATCCCGTAGGAAAGATTTTTATTTAATCGACACTTGATCGTAATAATAATATTCGCCTTAAAATAGGCACAAATCTGTGTCGGCCACTCATATAGGAAGATAATGTGAGTTACATATAAAATATTGAATTCTAAAAAATAAAAAAACAAAGGTTGTTGGTCAAAATAGAAGGAGGGGCAGTTGAGAGAGGATGCTACACAAATCACATACGTGGGTGGAATATCTAATAGATATAAGACAGGACAGATTGGCACTGCGCAGTAACGAACCTCTCTTGTTTATATAATATACTTAGGCAAAATTATCCTGGACTAAAAGAGTACAGCGTTTTCTTTACAGTACTGTCATTCTAGAGTCGCTGACTTCTCTGAGTGGTCAGGCACTCTAGAATGACTTGGACTCTAGACAACTTGGACCGGATAGCATGGGTGACAGACAGGATGAATGAACGACCTTGGAGACCGGAAACACGAGATGCATCAGGAATACTGAAATAGTAACTCCAACCTGAGAAACCTAACCTCAAACCAAAGAGGACAATGCGACAAGGATGAAACAGAAAAAAAGATCATACTTAGCAGGAAATGGCTTGGTATAGTACAAAGTGCCAAGTAATATCAATAAAGGGCCGCCATACATTATACACTGAAGCACTTAAACACTCTGGTACACTATGTTACTGTACTATAGCAATACAGTAGTAATTCACCCAGATTGGAAAGTTAATGTATCTCTTGGAGAAAATATATGGCAAATCAATACACCCAGTGGTGTCTAATACCACTGTCCTGGCAACAGAACCCCCGTAGTTAATTGAGTAGCAGTCATAAATATCTTGCACTGATATATTATCATTCTATCAATACTTTAATCACTGTTAGTAAAATATACTCTCTAAGTTATATATTGATTTCACAATAAAACAAGAGCTAATATTACGTATACCATGTGTTGATTTTAATGTAATGAAATACGTTAAATTTATATTTTACAGCTACTTAAAAAATAAATGAAAATAATATATTTTAAAATTATTACTGAAATGGTATGTACTCGTACTTCTCTTAGATTTAAATATAAAATACTATTATTTTTTTGCTAATAAAGGTATAAAATACTTATAAATAAAACTACATATAGCTTTTTTTAATTTCACCTTAATATTTATCCTAATATCTGTTTTCTATGTATGCCTATGAGGTCATTTATTGAATATACCAACAGAGAATAAATGAACAATAATACTTAACAAATTTCCCTAATTGAATAATTAAATTCCCTTTTTTTATGATACTACTGTTATACTACTAATGTTATACTGAAACCTATTCCCTCAATAATTTCATAGAATGGTAAAAAAATTGAGCCATGAGAAAATTTAATCTCTATCTAGGTAGCCCAACCTTGTAAAATCAAATGCCGGACCAACCGAGGGTGAATTCGAAGGCACTTGACCCGGAACACGGAACAAAGAACACAAGTTGTGGCCAAAATATAGTTTATTGCAGAAAAAAGTTAGAAATGTAAATATAATTACAAAAATAAATTGAAAAAAAATTAAATATGAATATAACATTTGGTTGTTGATAGTTTTATGTTTAGCTAAAACTCTTTAGGCCTACTTAAAATAAAATATAAACTATGCAAAATCTATAACAATAGTTAAGACAAATAACAGCTAACAAAATACACTAAACAAATAAAACTACACATAGATAAATAGCAACTATAATCCTAAAACTAAACAAATAACTGACTAAAAAGGAAGGCAGAAGTCAAATGACGTCGAATGAAAAAGACGACGAAAAGACGGAATGAAACACACACAAGGACACACAAACGAAAACCTACATTAAGGAAGGACATGATATCCAAGAGACGAAGAAACTGTGTAACGATACATCACTATGAACATCATTATAAACCAGTTCAGGTTTACCACTGTAATTAAACTTGGCCGAAAAGTTAAACATAACTTTCAATATTACACTAAAAGTCTTGCTAAGTGTTTGGAATATAAAATACAATACACTAAGACTCAGATTTTCTTGATAGCACTAATAACCTTACTAATTAGTGCCCAATATATATCGAATTAATAATAAAGGCCTGATAGTAAGCTGGAAAATATCCTTGTCTAGAATATATGACACATTCTATACTTTTATTGCTGTGTACATTTTATAGCATATGTAACTATAAGGTGTGGGTTTACCTACAGAGAAAAAGTAAACAGAGGTTACTTTCTTATGATGGCAGCAAACGCCTCAGGTTCACCAGTCACGTAAGTAGTTATAAGCTTTTTTTCGATAGTTACCAATTGTATTCTTGAGGACTTGGGGAGGAATAAGGGTAGACACTGACAAAGCTGCTACATTTTCCCTGCCATCCACACATAAAACTAGGGAACTACATACTCGACACCCAAAAATACTACTGAATACAACCACTGTTTATTTCTTCTCTTTAATCTGAGCATTGTTCTATTATCCTAGTAAAATAAATTTGAATAATCTATTACGATTTTTTAACACGTTAGAAATATGTTATATCTCTAACTTTTGATTATACGTCAATAATAAACTAAACATTGTTAAATAAAATATTTTACAAGAGTATAGAGATGCAGTTAGTAAATCACCATTGTAATTTCCGTAGAATGGAGATATCAAAGTATTTCAGTACAATAGGAAAGGAAATTGGACAGCTGCACAAAGAACCCTGAGGAAACTTATACTCTAGATTTAAATAAGACTGCCACCATGCTTGAGATTTAACTAACACGTTTACATAATTTATTTTATACTGAAATATATTTAACATTTTTTTAAGTATATAAAAATTTATTACAGTCATATAAGCATATAGGACAGAGGCGTTGTTGATTTTTTACAGTAGAAAAATGCTTTCATAATTTTTTACGTAATATCATATCATTAATCTTCAGTTTAAAAGCCATAAAAATTAGGGAAATGAGGAACAACTGAGAACAAACTAAAGGATATAATTGTCAATAAATCTAGTAATGTGAGTATTAAAATTTTGTGGAATTAGAATACTCCATTGCCCTGATTACGAATATAACAAGGTATTTGCAATAAAATCGTTATTAATAACGTTAGGGGACGGAAACGTTGCAAAGCCTTGCTGAAACCGGCCCATTACCAGTATTCTGCAAAGGCCCTGTTTTTATATAATCACCATTTTATTATGTTATAGCAGAGTTACATTTTGATTTGCTATTTTTAATCTAAATTATTTCAATATTTTACTTTAGATAAAATGGTAAATCCTTCCATTTGTATCATAATTCTTTACTATGGATACTTTATGCAAAGTTAAACTACCTTGTAGTAAACAACTATGTTCACTTATTTCACTCTTTACTTCTTCTATAAATTAAATAATAGATTAATAATCAAATTATCGTATATACACAATTATAATTATTTCACTACCAAAAAAATAAAAACTAAGTTACAAAATATATCTTATTGATGTTTAACAAATTATTTATTTACCAATAATGAATAATTAGTATAATAAAAGTAACAGTATAATTAATAATCACTTTATATTTAAGTGTTTATTCTACTGTTAGGGAACTTTTACACTAATTCTGTGAGTTTATAATTTTGCCAAATAAAGTTTGTGATTGTATTAGTAAATAGAATCTTTACAATATCCACGTTTCATTTTATTATATAATATTTTACTTGAAAATTTTAAATATTAATATTTTTAACCATTTTAACAATTTTATAAATATTAGGTCTATATTTTAGAAACAATTACAGTATAAATGTTAAATCTCTTTTATGTAAAAAAATATATAAATTGTCATATAGCTAATAATTAACCATCAAAACTTGTTACAATAATAAATAAACAATGGAACAACTAAAATTTCAATAGAGAATCGAACTTTGTAAACATTATAATAGAAAGCCAAATTATTTAACGAACAAAATGTCGACAGTACATTAACTCACCAAATTTATTTTAACGATATATCTGATCAAAATCATCATACTCTATAGATGTAAGAATATAACACAAATTAAACCTCTGACATAATAAATTCTCATTGTGAAAATGAAAGGTCATAATTACAACTCGACCTTTAAAGTTCATATATGTGCTCAGGCTACCATCGTACTATCACTCTTCGAGAAAGCTTTTTTCTCTAGAATCTTGTCATTCCTGGAAAAAAATAATCTTCTTTCAAAAAACCAATTTGGGTTCAGAACTGGAAAATCTACAGTAGACGCGGTCGTGCGTTTAGTAGATATGGTATTAGAAGGCATCGAAAGTCGAAAGAGTACACTCAGTGTATTCTTAAACTTATCAAAGGCTTTCGACTGTGTTGATCATGGCACCCTCTTACACAAACTAGAGCATTACGGTGTTCAAGGAATATCACTCCAGTGGTTGAAATCGTACCTCAGTAATCGCACTCAAACCGTCAAAATTTCAAACGTATGTTCAAGAGAGGAGGGACTGAGCTATGGGGTCCCGCAAGGCTCTATTCTAAGTCCTCTGCTCTTCTTGATCTACGTTAATGATGTTGGTTCATCACTGCAATATGGACGGCTCGTCCAGTATGCAGATGACACGACTCTCTGTTTTGGAGCATCATCAAAAGAAGAAATCGAAATGACAGCGTATACTGAGCTGAATGGCTCAATACAGCATTTCAATGAACTCAATCTCAAAACAAACCCAACAAAATCAACATTCATTCAATTTTCATTGCGACAATCTGAATCAGATGAAAGCCCAACAATCATGGTGGGTGACACTGAGATCGAGGAAGTCGACGTGACAAAATTCCTTGGTATACACCTCGATCGAGGGTTGACTTGGGGTAATCACGTCGAAAATGTGTGTGCAAAACTATCCTCAGGCATTTTTGTCTTGAGGCAGCTATCCAAGTACTGCCAAACTCAGGTACTGATGACGGCTTACTATGGTATCATCTACCCACACATCTCTTACGGAATAGCTCTGTGGGGTGGGTGTACTGACACACACTTCTCCCGAATCTTCCAGCTCCAGAAGAAAGCAATCAGAATAATAGCAAAATCACACTGGAGAGAGTCGTGCAGACCAACATTCAAAAAGTTACAACTGTTGACTTTGCCCTGCCTCTATATTTTAGAAGCATCAGTGTTTTTCATGACAAAATGTACTCACATACTCACATTATATGTAGTGTTTTTTTTAATAAGAAAATATTAATAGCAAAGACTGTTTGTGATCTATTGTTTAAAATAGAAAAGGATAATTTAATAAAAAACAAATTCCTAATGAGTATGATTTTCAGCAAAAACTATCCTGTTTACTGTATAGCTAAATTTAGAAGCAATATTGCTTGGCTTGTTTTTTCTGATTAGAATTTTTAAGAGACTTTTTTAGTGAGGGTATTTTAGAATTGGCTAAATAGAATGTCAGTGGCAGGCAGCTCTGAGCGACAAGATGGCTCTTCTCTATACCAAACTAATGGCTGCTATCCTGTCTACTTATATAAATAGGTAATATTTGTAGTAATTGTCCAGTAAATGAACCGTACTAATTAAATTTTTTTAACAATTTACTCAACATAAAAAAGCATCAACGAATTAATTGACAGCCAATGTCAGGTAGGAAAAAAATTACTTCTTCCTGTAATTTTTATAATTTTACGTATAGTGGCTTGAAATAAAGAGCTCAAAGAGAGGTCTTTGTAGATCACAAACAGTCTTTGCTATTAATATTTTCTTATTAAAAAAACACTACATATAATGTGAGTATGTGAGTACATTTTGTCATGAAAAACACTGATGCTTCTAAAATATAGAGGCAGGGCAAAGTCAACAGTTGTAACTTTTTGAATGTTGGTCTGCACGACTCTCTCCAGTGTGATTTTGCTATTATTCTGATTGCTTTCTTCTGGAGCTGGAAGTAGATATAACAGGAAGTTAAAGGATTTAAAGCCACAAATTGCAATTTTAATATAATTTAATTTATTTTTAGTTTTAAATAAGGTATTTTATGCCTATTAGAAATGGAACGAGATAATTTTGTAAACTTTTTAATGTCAAAAAATGTAGGTACCAAACGAGATAATTTTCTGGAAATGAGTAATTAAGTATATATATTATATTTATCCATTTATATATCAACTAAATGTATAATGCATTTAGATAGTAGATGATGCATTTATAAAGACGTAACCTAAAGTTACTATGAGTAATATTAGATGAACTTAAACACGTTATATTGAAGAAACTCTGATATTGTAATACTGATTATTTTGAAAGAAGCTACATGGACAAGTAATGCAGTGGCGGCGTCCCATGTGTAAATAACCTAATGGAACAATAAAATACGAACATATTGAGAACAATGGTTAGCGACGAACAATATATTCTTTTAAACATTTGTCTAGCATAACCTAGATAAAAAAATTCAACATTGATGCAACCGATTATTTAAAATAGTAATGTAACCATACATTTCGATGTATTTTTAATTTCAATGGTTAAAACTGTTTATTGCGTTCAAGTGTAATTTATTGACATTTGAAGATACTTTTTATTTTACAAACAAATAGTATGAGTTAAAATGCATGAATAAGAGATAAGGAAGGGTAACGCACAAAATTAATTGTAAGAATGGTATGGTGGTTATCAGCTGAATTCTTTCTAAATTTGTTGTGACTCTGATTGGGATTAAAGTAAGAACATTTAGTTTCTAAATATGACCATAAATAGGAGTTAAAATATACATATTAACAAAATTAAATTACACTAATGGTAAAAGTTGATTTTGAACCAAATATTAAATAAGTTTTACTAATCTGTAATTACGAGTTACTTTTATTAATATTTTTGCTAGATTAGGTAGGTGGCTATTTCAGCACAAAATACAAAATAATTTACTAATTTATAATTATATGCTATTACTAATTTAGCTACAAATAGTATTTAACTATTTCAACACAAAATAACAAAATAATTTCAGAGACATTGAGCAATAATTTACTTTAGTGGTTAACATAGTGCTGTTACATCATTAACAACAACTGGAACAAAGTGCTTACGAAACATCCCTCGGACCTCTCTAAGTAGCTTGTGGTCTCCTAGTTTGTGTTGCTGTTTCCTCTTAATGAACAAAGTGCTTACTAAACATCCCTCGGACCTCTCTAAGCAGCTTGTGGTCTCCTAGTTTGTGTTGCTGTTTCCTCTTAATGAACAAAGTGCTTACTAAACATCCCTCGGACCTCTCTAAGCAGCTTGTGGTCTCCTAGTTTGTGTTGCTGTTTCCTCGAACAAAGTGCTTACTAAACATCCCTCGGACCTCTCTAAGCAGCTTGTGGTCTCCTAGTTTGTGTTGATGTTTCCTCTTAATGAACAAAGTTTGTGAAAACAAACATCACAACTACCAGATCTATTTCTCTCTGTGCTGGAGAATAGTATTGGCGTTTTTTTTTTATTTTTTTTATTGGAGAGTACAAAAATAAGTTAACATATATTTTGTTTAAATGTTATTATTTCACAATAAAATAATGTTTGATAATAATCGTAATTTTTCAACGATTCCAGAATTTATAAATACAACAACTTGACAGGTATAACAAGTCTGTCCATTCTTAAGTATTGCGTAGGCCTATATAGAAGTTAATAAGATGGATGGTATCAAAGAACAAAAAATATTAAATAACAATAAAAACATTCAATACTATGTATGTATAAAACAAGATAATGCCTTCTGAAGTTCGTACTTTCAACGATCCAAAGACGTGTAGAAAAAGCCCATCTTCTGGAAATGATTAAGTTAATTAGAAAAAAGTAATCGTGAACAATAATGTTAAATAGTGAATGAAACCATTCTAAACATATCAACTCTTTACTCTTTCTATATACGTGTTGTTTGGTTAAGATGTGTTTTCAAATGTGTTACACTAATGTCTCGAGAAAACGTTATAAGTAAAACATAAAGGTATTAAAAACAAAAAAAAAAAAAATATATATATATATATATACGAGCTTCGTCTGTATCCACCATATATACGGGTAGTTTAAGTTCAGTATAACACGGATGGAAACTCTGACGGTGGTGAACAAGATAAATGTTACCAACCGGATAGTCTGTACTGTGAATTGAAAGTTTTTATAATGCATCAGTGGCCTTTCTCAAAATGTTTGTAATTATTAACAATATTGTATTAAAAATTTGAATGCAAAACCCATTTACACGCCTTACTCATTGCTTGTTTTTTAATTATTTAAGGACCAATAGAAGAAATTACCTACATACTCCTGATAAAAAAATAAATGTTGCTTTATAAAAAAGTATCAGTAAGTTAGCACGTATACAGTATTATGTTTGTGTGATATTTACTTAAAATAAATATATTTAGATGTCACATCCCTTTTAAACTACCTCAATCACACACAATTTTGTTTTTTTAAATATTGATGAGAAATAATTAAAATATTTATATTGTTCAACCGTAATCGATTGTGTATTTCTCCTCAAACTGATTCTCTCGTGCAAGTAATAATTTATCACTTTGTTACTATTGGTTTCTGTGTTTACTATACAAAGGACCAGGGCTAGGGGATAGGCTAACTATAAAACTCTTGTATATCCTTACAATTTTAACATCTGTTGGATCATAAACAATGGTGCTTTTAATATATTGGAGGAAAGATCTTAAATAGTTAATATTAAACCTAGGAAGGTTTAAAGTATGGATATATGTTAATATATCCATACTTTAAACCTACAATTCAACTACAAAGCTCCACCCCACTGGAATTGAAAGTTAAAAGGTTATCTAATGCAGATATTTTATTTAGATGAACAAAAACAAATGATATTAGCCCACTTGAAATGTAATATCATTAGGTGTCTATGCTAATAAGTAGGTGGCAAAGTAATGTGATTGAGATACTCTTAATAATGATAATATTGTGACTTTACGTGATGCAGTTTACGTAGTAATATTGGCAGTTTGGTACAGCACTTAGTAATAACACTTCTAGGCAACAGAATGCATTTGATAGATTCTCCTTGAAACAAGTTTTACTTGAATAACAGTTGATGATTTCTAACCACGCTCCGACCACAGCGCCACTGTAACTCCACCCTAAATCACATTATGGTGGCTGTCAACGCATCACACCCCGACTGATCCACCACGTCCTCTGATTTCATTCTGCCCTTCCATCGCAAGCATTAAATTGTTTAACCAATAAAATTTACGAAACCTTTTTATTATTAACGATGAAAAATGAGCGATTTATTTTAATATCGGCTACACACTGCAACAGTTACAAAATTTATACCAAACATACATTATTAAAAACATTATTTCAAACCTAATATATGGTTAACCTTTGAGGTCACGTTTATCTTTTATATTTACACACGTTTAACTTTTATATTTCATACAAAGTGTTTCAAATAGAAGGTAATATTTCAAAATATTTGTCAGTGTAATAGGTTTAGACAAATTACTACATCATATCACTCCTGTCATATATTGACCCTGCGTTTAGTGAATTGATAAAATGTATTATAAAAGTCTCAAACTTTTCTAATGTTATAAAATGACACCCAACTATAGCATTGATAAGATTTGAACTTGCAAATTTGATTCGTTACCTACTCATTTTAATATCTTTGCAGATGACTGGGCAAAATGAAAAAAATAAATGTTGTTACAAAACAGTGGTTTCGTTTTAATTGCATTTAACCAACCGTTGAGAAGCAAATATTAAAAGAAAAGTGAATTATTACTCGTGTTATAAATTAGTAAATATATAAATGATATTTCCACGTAATGTAAAAAAACTCACATTACTTATTTTGCGTAAATAAATTACCCAATACTAATTGAAGTTGAAACAAATATACACTATTTACATTAGGAAATAAGACCTAAAATGGTCGTATAGACTCTACCTTCAATTCTTAATTTTAATTATTTGAAACAAAAAAAAAATTTTATATCGTCAGTTTTTGCTATTTCCAAATATTCTATATTTAAAACTAATACAACATCTTGACAGGGATATTATTTTCAATGAAACCGTATTAGAATTAGTATAATCAACTATTTATAAATAATTGCCTTTATAAACGTACAAGCAGCTATTTTATGGGAATAATATTCAGAAGAACAATAGCGTTAAATCAAGGCTGTCCAACCTAAAAAGGCTGGGGGCCGAAACTGTAGGGTGGGATGGAGCCAGGGGCCACATCTTGAAGGGGAGGGTGCCTGGAAGGAAACTCCCGGGATATATTTCCAGTTTTTTTAATCGTGTTTTAGTTAAGGCCAACTCTAATATTGAAAAACACTTATAAATAAAGTAAAATATTATTGTAATATAAAACTACAATGTTTCAAAAAATATTTGATGTAAATTAATATATAAAAGTTGTATAGTTTAAATAGAAAACTGAGAAAAGTATTTTTTGCTGGTATTATCTTCTTAGGTAACAAGGCGATAAAACACGTTTAAGTACATACAGCTGATAAAAATTTAATTTTAAAAATAATAAAACAAAGTGAATTGATATAGATTATTGTGAACACTACAAAATTAATATTTTACAAATACACTTAGTTAATTGTGATGGTTGAAGACACCTGCATCCACCAAAGATGGATTATCTACCTCCAACTTTGTTGTAGACAACCACATGAGATGGCATGAGTGTCAGTTAGGCTTGTTTTGTTTTATTCTTTATAAACTTCATAGTTTAAAAGACGCTTTCGCATATGTAAGTGCTTACTAACATCGATTTCATTTTGGACACCCAGTGCCAACTTAGCTTCAATCCTCTGACATGCTTTTTGAAATCGCGGACCTCATAAAATGGTCTGACGGGCCGCCAGTTGAACGTATCTGCATTAAATAAGGAACATAAATGATGAAAGATTTAAACTCTTAATTATCTCTATACATATATACTTGATAATCGGTTAAAACTTGATTTCTGATATGTTTACACTAAGTTCTTGAAAGATTTATTGAACAACATTTTAATTTAAGGAATCCCTTAATATTATGCATGAAGAAATAAGGAAATGCATGGTAATTATTATTTATCTCATGAATGTCTCGACTTTACTTCCCAGTGCTCTTACAGAAAATACGAGAAATACGCAAAGTCTGGGAATGCTACAACCAATAACGTGATGGTGAAAGCAGCCACATACTTTGGGTTTTTTTTTACTAAAACTCCATAACTTTGAAGTTTATAACGATATTACCACAAAACTTCACACTCTTGTTTGAATAACAATAGTAATTTTCAAAATTTTCAAAATTTTAAAATAATTTTTACTTCCGGTTCAAAAAATAATGGCTATACCGTAATAATAATAATTTTCATTGCAGTAGATAATATTTATATTGTATTGCATACGTCGTTAATTTGTCAAAAGGTTGTTCTCTCATTCATTCAACTCTGAAACTTACTTTAGTTTAATTCATACATCAACTATTTCGCACTAGTGTCAGTCTTAATGTATGACATTTAGTGGTACATTTAGTGACCCAGTGGTAAGTTAGGAACTCACCATCAGAGAAAAACACTTTACACACGAAAATGTGTTTTAATCGAGTTTTAAATTGAGTTGGGCTTTACAAATCTTTTATATCTTTCGAAGCCTAAAATGTTCTCAAATTTAAGTTCTGCACAACCTCCTCATAACATCAAGCCGTAGGTAAGATATAACTATACTAACAATGGACAACTGTCACAGAACATTTTCAACCACTACTAGGCCAGGTAAATTCCCTTCCTCATATTACTCATACAATTTAACTGCTGACAAGGGACACTTCATATCCGTTCTTTGGCACAAGCATTGTTCTTATAAATCTTGCATTATTTCCACGTTTCAGTTCTTCAAATGAATCTGTTTATCAATGTACTTGTTTGATATTGTGACTGTTAGTGTGATTAAACATATTACGATCGTAAACTTTCCTATTTCTTTTAATAGCTTTTAAAATTTTCTTTCCAATTATTTATGCATTGTTTTTATCCATTAGTTATCTATTGTTCTGTTTTATTATCGTTTGAACCAATAAATAGGTCCTCTTCAAACGAAATTCTTCCTCATATTGTATGTCGTATGAAAAATGCAGCACTCTTGGCAACACCAAGTGTCAGAGCTGTGCTAAATTTAACCTAAGTGGACTTACGTCAAGTCAAAACATTCGTTAACTTTTTTTTTTTTTAAGGAGAGGCCGATCTCCTCCTTAACATTAATCAGCCCATTCCTCATAGACTATTGATTGATCTGTGCGAGGAAATTATTCAGACAGAGTAAGGGGTGAACCAGTACAGTAGAAGGTGAATATTACTGATAATATCTTTCAGTCTAGGCCGGATTCGAACCAACGCTATCTCTAACCCAAGCTCAAAGTCCTGACGCCTTAGACCACTCGGCCACCGGCTCGCAAAATTACTTATAGTACTATAGTATTCTGTATATAGTATATATACAAATTACTATAGTATATAGTAATAGTAATATAAGTAATTTAGTACTTATAGTACTAAATTACTTATAGTATATCGACTTTCTTGCTATAGTAAGCACATAAGTAATAATTTGAAAAAGGAAGTGAAGTGTTATTATTCTTGTGATATTATTTTCATTATACGTATAATGATATTTAATGACACAGCAGCCGTTATTCCTTGTGCAGGTACAAAGGAGAAACTCTATAAAGTCCCAGCCCTGCAATTAAACCTCGTATCCATATTCTCGCAGACAAGTAATTGGATTACAAGTCAAAATACGAGTAAATGTTCTTGTGATGTTCACAGGAACAGATATTATGTTTTATACTTTGTAAAATACTTGGTATCTACATGTCATTACTACAGTGATGCCAACTGTAACATTTCATGTAAATTGTATAAGTAAACCTACTAAATATCCATCCATGAGTATAATCTATAAACACAGTAACTTTTATCTCTATACTATTTTATGTTTATAAATATTTATTTGAAATAACTAATTATTTGCAATAAACACTTTTGTTCTATGGGTTGACGAATTTGATACTAAAGTATGTAGCGATTTCTTATATTAAATATATATTAAGGATGACTGGAATGAAGTTAGAAGTAGAATCACATGTAATACAATTCTAGATATACGTTTTACATTGTTCGATTGCATAATGTACATTAGTTGTACTAATACTTGGGATTAGATGATTCATAAATGTCTGCAAAAATGTAGTTTTGCATGAATTAAGCTATGGTATATTTGCAAAACTACAACGAAACAATTCTAATCTACCTTAAAACAAGATTTATACAAATTGAAGCATACATTTAAGATCTCTAATTACAATAATTTATGTATCAGCGATTTTTTAAATGTATGCGATCTCTATAATAGTTTTTGTCATCAATAATTTCTGGATAGGAGAGGCGTATATTCTATTACAATTCGTGGATATTCTACCCTGTAGATGTCACCTCAAGTCTTCCATATTAAATATATAATATAAAGAATTTACTTTTTCAAAAATTCCACAGTAATAAGTTGCTAAAAACCAATTAAATTCTGTTAAATTCAATTTTAAATAATTTACTATTATCTTAGCTTTAAGATTTCACAACAGTTGACCATATCTAAAAGTACTTTTTGTTTAGCAATCAAATCAGGTATAGGACGTATATGCACATAAAATAAAATTTATACATGAAGTTATGTTTATAGAAAACTTATGAATTTAATAATTAATTGCTTAATATTTATAATAAACCAAATATTTTTTAAGGAACAGTTGGCCTAGGTTTCTAACAAAAACTACATAGAATGCCTTTTCTATATCATAGTCATTCGAGTTTAATATTCACCTATATCTTAACGATTGGAGTTCTATGAACGAATAAAATTAATCTAAATAAATAGTTGTTTAGTAATAACAAACTAGTTCAGAGTTAAATAAAAGTATAAAGTAAATAATTTTTTATAGTGAAAATACTGCAAAAGCGAAAATTACAATTACGTAACAATTATATACTTATTTTTTTATGGGCAATGCATTATTTGTTTGTAGTCATATTGGATAAATATTGGGGAAATTCGTGTCTGTAATGTAATACATTTGGTTAGAATAAATTCCAAGTAATATAAGTATGAGTGGCCTTTATTTTTATTTATGCTATATGCTACTTTAAATAAGAAAGCATTGTGTGTTTATGTATCACCTTAACTCAATATATTCCTGAATCCAATTCCTGCGAATGTCGGGAGATTGTTCGCACTGACTCAATTTCCGTAATCCGTTCATAACCGGGATTCACGCTGACTTTTTTCTTCATAAGTAATTGGTTTGCTGAACCATATTTTGCTTTCACCTTATATAGAGTAGGTTGGTTTTTATACAATAATAAATAATAAAATGAATTATGAAAGAGTATTGCTCTTATAAAAATAAGCCTTAGAAATTTAAATTATTTCGTTTCTAAATAGGTATTTTTATAAATAAATAAATGCAAGAATATATTAAATGTATATATTCTTTATATAAAACTGTAGAGAAATAAATAAATAAAATACATTTATATAACATGTATATATTCTGAGTATATCCATTTATATAACTTATGTTTCACCAATTGGTATTCCTTAGTTATTTATAGACTATGCAGATATAATTATGAAAACAACAGTAAAATTATTTCAGCTCTACCAAATGACGTTTCTAATTATTTTATATACTCAAACTGTGAGTATAAGGACTAAAGAATATTTGGAGTTAAATGAGCGATTATTACACAATACATCAACACTTTTCATTGTTCGAGAATCCATAACAATCTTTTTATTTAGAAACAAAGGAACTAAAATTTTAAATTTAATTGACAAACTGATTGACGAATATAAAACTATACCCTGAAGAAATTATGAAAAATTCAAATTGAGTTGATTTTTCAACGATTATGAAAATACTCAGTGTTCTTTGATATAAATCTTGGTGGAAGCTTGGTCGTAAAGCGAAAGCTCTAGAACTCTAAATGGAACAACCTACATATGGATTAAGATAAGAGGAAATCCTACCTCTGAGTAATGATGTGAAGCGATCAAAAAGACAACCAATGTCGTTCCAGTAAGAACTGTTCCAGGACAGTAACCACTGCCGATTTTGTCGACGTATGACACCCTGGAACGTGTCCTGAGATCTTACCCGTTTAGACCACCTGTTTAAGAAACCGTTAAAGAATCTTGACCATTTTAAAAAACTTGCGTTATCACAAAATTAAATCGATTATATCTAAAACTTTTGAAATAAAATGAATGATGAAAAATAATGTCAAACGTTTAATGAAATTTAATATTTCAAATAAAAAGTACATGAAGTTGTTCAAGGATTGGCCAGTACCGGTGGGACAAGCTAATTGATATAATAGCTATTGACGATGGAGAATAAATAAAATATGAAAACTAATAGACCTTTGAGAGCAGTTTAAATCAACTATATTAAATTAAGAATGAAATCAATAAAATAAAAAAACCCACTTCGGAATATCGTAAAAAGTACTTGCTAACGTCCCAGTCATGTGGTTTTGTGAATTAAATTTGTTAACTGTATGTATTGTTACAGCAGATGTAACACTACTTCCAAGGACAAAGCCGTACATTGTTGGGACTTAACAACAATGTACTTATGAACACTAAAACCATTTGAACTAAACCTTCGTAAAGTTATGAATATTCTCATGGATAGTATACAGGTTTATATAAACCATGAATAACAAGCATTTTAGAAATTATTTAATGGTAACTTATGTATGCATTACTATTGTTAGTACCTACTTATATTTGAGTAATCGTACTAAATAATTATAAAGTTATGAGAAATATATTATAGCTTTCAAATTTCGGTGATGATTCAATGGTAAAAGCTCTAAAAATAATACGTAACTAGTACATGCTTGAAATTTTGACGTAACTTTTTCTACAACATTAAGGCCGATTGATAGAGCTATATCAATTATTATTCAGAAAAATTAGTTCGAGTTCATTTATTACCCATGTAAGTGTAGACCTAACTTTATGGTGTATATTTTTTGCAAAACGTTTCGTAGAAAATCACATGTGTAAGATTTTTTATGTTTCATTACAACGTACAGCCAATTTAAAATTATATGAAACTATTGATATTATAATACTTCTTTTAGTATACGTTTAGTTAATATTTTCTTTCTATTCTCGATACCAAAACAGTATATTTTTAATTTTGTTTAGAATCAGGAAACAGCACATGAATCAGTTGAAGATATAAATACTTGATTAGTGATTTCATATACGCTGTAGTTCAATAAATATTGAGTGAATTTGGACTGTACATTTACTACTTCTTAGTCATGCCAAGCTAATTAAACTACTTTTTTTAATTATTGAATCACTTTATCAGCTTTCTTTATCCATAGTTTATCTGTGACCTCATTACTTATATGTACATTCTGCCTAGAACTATTCATTATTTCTCTAGAACCTCTATTTATACTATGTTTCCTTTGGTAAAGATAGTAGCAGCCAACTTAAGAGCACCAAACTGAAGGGTTTTCTAAGTACAAAAACGTTCCTCAGTATTCGCGACCCTATAATGTCATACAGCAACTGGTTGGATATCCAAAAATAATGGGCTTAATATCTTCGATTACCACTAAAGGTAAGTTGCTATCAAATGTCTCATGAAATATAATTCGTTGTTTCTACTCGTTTGTGTTATTCTTATCTGCAAGTACCAAAGAGTTCTCACCCCTCTCCATTATGAACAGCTTATTAATGTAATGTAAGTGATAAGAACGTACTTGACGTAGATTTTTTGATTTATTCCTAAAACGCTGATCGTCAAAATATGGGCGAATATGAATTTATAATGAGTGTATATGAGCAAATATAGTCATTGTTACAAGCTAAGTCCGATCTTTTCTTATACAATGAATTGAAGACCACGGTGCAATAAGGGGGTAACTCCTTTTAACATAATTTTTCAGGAAGTAAAGAAAGTTTTAAAAATACATTTTTTATACTACAGCGTTTAAACTATGCATAAGGGTAGATTTATCGCTTTTACATTTAGGAACTCTAATAAAAATAAAAAATCTCATTTTGTACATGTACAAATATACATTTTAGTAAGTACTTATCCCCTTCTTACCCCAAATTTTATAAAATGTTGTAATATAATAAGAAAATTTAAATAAATATTGAGTATTAGTATGTTTATTTGCATTAAAAATGATAAAAATCAATTTTTATATTAATATTATTATTAATATTATTATGATAAATATTAAACCTTGTTTTCGTTTTAATATTATTTATTTTAGAGTAAGAATTACAAAAATATGTCGTGCTCTTAACTTTTCTTAATAACAACTGAAACTGACAATTGTGTCTCTATGACAACATAAATAAAAACAAATAATACAGATGGTGCCAAAGTGCTAAATTTTAATTAGTCACTTAACACGCCCTTCTCAAATTTTGCACTTTGACAAATTTTTAGTCCCATTGCATCAACAAGACGATAATGTGAAGGTCCTGGAAGTGGTTTCGTGAGAATGTCAGCAGGCATTATTTTAGACGGAACATGCCTCAATTTTATTTCGTTATTTCTCACCAATTGACGAACAAAATGGTATCTTGTAGCAATATGTTTAGTACGTGAGTGACAAGTAGCATTTTCTGCAATGTACTTTGCTCCACGGTTGTCAGTACCAAGATTTACCATTGACAAATCATTTAATTTTAATTCTAACATCAAATTTCTTAGGTATAGTGCTTCACGAGATGTTTCTGATAAAGCCACGTACTCTGATTCTGTTGATGATATTGCAACTGACTGCTGTTTCTTCGAACGCCATAATATTGCAGCTCCACTCAACATGAACACATATCCTGTATATGAAATTCGATCATTTTCATCATTTGCATGGTCAGCATCAGAAAATCCTTGGATTCCCAACTGATCTTTCTTGTACACTAATCCATAATTCTGGGTACCTTGTAAATAGCGCAATACACGTTTCGCTGCTGACCAATGAACTTCTTGGTACTTATCGTTAAATTGTGACAGTCTATTGACAGTGAACGTGATATCTGGGCGAGTAGCAATTGCCAAGTACATTAATGATCCAATTAACTGTCGAAATGGCTTTTCTTCATCTTTTCTTCGATGCTGATTTCCTTCTGGTAACTTAGCTTGAGATTCACTAGGAGTTCGTACTGGGTTGCATTCTTCCATGTAAAATCTTTTTAAAAGATCTTTTACATATTTTTGTTGATTTAACTCAATATTTCCATCAACTTGATTAATTTCAATTCCCAGACAATGTCGTGCTAAACCCAGATCTTTTATTTCAAATCTCTTTGCAAGTCCAGCTTTAATTCTTTCAATATCTGTCTTATTTCTTGATATATATAAAATATCATCAACGTATACAACCAAAATTGTATATTGATCCTCACTCATATTGTAGTAAAAACATGTGTCACTAGCTGCTGAAGTTAATCCAAGGTTTTCTAATTCTTCATTCAGTATTTTATTCCATTGACGACCAGCTTGCCGCAGACCATATAATGCCTTTTTCAATTTACAAACTTTGTTATCTCGTGATAATTTTTGGAGCATCTCGTAAGCAATTTTTCCTAAATTACTGTTTTGACCATCCTTTTCAATAATTTCTTTTAATGCTTCTTTAATAAATTCTGGCAGTTCCATAAATATTTCTTCTTCTAAAAATCCATTTAAATAAGCTGCTACAACATCTATTTGATAAACTGGTAAACCTTCACGTACAGCTAACGCCATCAAAAGTCTGATAGAATCCAACCTAGCTACAGGTGCAAAAGTATCAGTGAAATCTATTCCTTGTCGTTGTGTAAACCCTCGAGCAACAACTCGAGCTTTTCTTCTTTCAAGTGTTCCATCTGGCTTAAATTTGTTTCGAAGTACAATTTTACAAGTAATAACAGCTCTGTCTTTTGGACGATCAACTATTTCCCACGTGTTATTTTTAATTAAACCACGAATTTCTTCAGTAATTGCTTCCATCCACTCAAGTGCTTTATCTCCAGCCATCGCTTCTTTCAAGGTTATATCAATAAGATTTGCTTCTTCAATTATTTCTTCTTCATGTTCTGTTGCATCAACAAATATTTCATCATCACTTGGTTCTTCTTGCATTTCGATATCTTCATTATCATCATGTTCCTCTTGGTCTTCGTTTATATTTGCTGCTTGTCCAGTGTTATAAATTTTTCTTGGTCTTCCTCTTCTACCTGTTTTCTCTATCCGTGGTCTTCCCGGTTTTCGACGTGAAATACGATTTGGTGTACAAATTTCTTCATTAATTTCATCATTTTCAATTTCTTCATTTTCATTTTCATTTTGAATTGGCATATGAACACATTCAATATTTTCTTCATTTTTATCGAAAATTTTATCTTCTTTTACTTCATTTAAAAATTGATCTTCAAGAATTTGTACATCTCTAGCAACTACAACCTTTCTTTCAATTGGAATCCATACTCGATAACCTTTTGATTCTTCTGAATAACCGACTAAAATACCTTCTTTTGAACGCGGATCAAACTTTGATTTCCCTAATTGTTTTTCTAAAACAAATGATTTTGCTCCAAAAACTTTTAGATTACTTAAATCAGGTATTACTTTATTCCAAACTTCAAATGGAGAATGATTATCCAAACTAGATGTTGGACATCTGTTTCTTAGATAATTAGAAGTAGCTACTGCCTCAGCCCAAAATCCATGACTCAATCCAGATTGAATTAAAAGACATCGCGCCATTTCAATTAATGTCCTGTTTTTCCGCTCTGCCACTCCGTTTTGCTGTGGTGTATAGGGAACAGTTAGACGTCTGGAAATACCATTCTTCTTTAGGAATTCATCAAACTCTTTATTACAATATTCTGTTCCATTATCGGACATCAAACATTTAATCTTACAATTTGTCTGAGTTTCAACATATGCTTTATATTCTTTAAAAGCTTGAAGAACATCACTTTTAAGACGTAGAAATTTAACATCACACCATCGTGTACTGTCATCGATAAATGTTACGAAATATCGAGCATGTCCTAATGATTCTACTCTTGACGGTCCCCAAACGTCAGTGTGTATTAGTTCTAATTTCGCTGTACATCGTTCAGACTTCTTAGGAAATGGTAATACAGTCATTTTTCCTTTTAAACATATGTCACATGCCTCCAATTTCTTTTCTTCATTTATCTTCATACCACTAGCTAATTCTTTTCTTGAAATTTCTAACAGATCTTCTTTATTTAAATGTCCCAGACGATAATGCCATAACTTCAAACTTGCTGAATTATTATTTATTGCCGCATTTGCTTGCTCTTCACTGCCACAAACATAATATAAATTTCCAACTCTTTGTGCTAATAGTTTTATTTCACCATCTTTTCCAAAAACAGTTGCCCCAGTTTTAGAAAAACTGACAGTATTCCCATGATCCGTAATTCTCGCAACAGATAACAAATTAGTTCTTAATTCTTTTACCAATAACGTATCATTAAGTTTTACCGACCTGTTTGATTTTCCATCTGTAGTAAAAACACGAGCAGTTCCTTTTGCTACAATTTCAGTTTGTGCATCGCTGGCCAACAAAACATTTCCATTTGTTGACGTCATATTAATGAATGCTGCTTCATTATTACACATATGAGATGTACAGCCACTATCTAAACACCATCGACTATCACTTGATACCTGCTTCGTATGAAGAGCCTCTTCCGTTACTTGAAACGCATCTTCGACTTGAGCTTCAACTTTTGATGAATATTCTTGCTTTTCATCATTTACTCTGTCTGGACAATCAGCTGCTTTGTGCCCAATTTTATTACAGATGAAACAATTATACTTAAATGGCTTGTTTAAATTACCATCGTTTCTGCGTTGCCCTCCTTGATATCCACTTCTTTGATATCCACCTCTCTGATATCCATTTCCTTGATTTTTACTACCTTGAGGTCCACTACTTTGAGACGGTTTAAAATTTTTAAAGTTTTGCTTGACCCACATAACCTCTGAATTATCCATGTCACGTTGACTTTGAGCATCATACTTTTCAATAACCTTTTCTCTAAGTATATCTGGTTTAGGCAATTCATTTTGAGACTCCATAGCACATCTGAACATTTCAAAACTTGAGGGCAATGCATTAAGAAGTAATGTTGACTGTAAATCATCATGCATTTCGACTCCCATAGCTGACAGCTTAGATATTATGTCAAAAAATTCCATCAGTTGAGTATGAAAATCACCGTTGTCTATTATCTTGTAAGATGTCACACGTTTGAGTAAACTTGCTCGTTTTACCGGTCCCGTAGATGCATATTCTGATTTTAACTTGTCCCAAATTTGTTTTGAAGTATTTAAACCTTTTACCAATCGTAATAAACTTGGATCAATAGCAATTATTAAATCTGATTTAGCTTTAGCATCTTCTTCTTCCCACCTTTCAACTTTTTGAGCCGATGCAGCATCATCTTCAACCAATGCGGGTTTTGGTTTCTTGCCATTTACATACATCCATGTACTGTTTTTTACCATTACAGCTTCAATTTGCATAGCCCACGTATCATAATTTCCTTTTGTAAGAGGCTTAATTGTACTTGACGATAACGACATTTTTTTTTACTTTTTACTCTTATTAACAGCGATCTGGGCCCATAACCTGATAAATATTAAACCTTGTTTTCGTTTTAATATTATTTATTTTAGAGTAAGAATTACAAAAATATGTCGTGCTCTTAACTTTTCTTAATAACAACTGAAACTGACAATTGTGTCTCTATAACAACATAAATAAAAACAAATAATACAGATGGTGCCAAAGTGCTAAATTTTAATTAGTCACTTAACAAAAAGCTAATAGAATAATGATTTAAATTCATTATTTAGTTAATTTACTATAATATGATATGTCTGCTATATTCTGGATAGCTATCCGTGATTATCAACTTCACTTTCAATAAAATTCATATCCACTCCAATATCCATAAACCACAGCGATAAATAACATAATTTCAATTCTCAGCAACAAAACACTACTAGATTAAAAATACAAAGTTTGAAGCCAGCTGTTGGTTCCTGTTTGGTGGATAATTAGTGAACTATGTTTGGTGGTTTGGTGCAAGAGAGATATATGCTCCTGGAACAGTCCTGTTCTTGCCCCTATATGAACTCTGTTACAGCTCCATTTCCTTTATATCGTATGGACTATTACTAGGAGCTATCCAATTCTTACAACTATCAAAAGAGAATATTTTTAGCCATATATATTGTATAATAACTAAACTTAAAAAAAAAAAAATGGAGCTATCTTCTTTTTCCACCGAGGTCTTCAATTGTCCAATGACAAACTAACAGGTGGGGGTTTATCACCTGATCCCTTCCAAAATGTTGTATGACTCAGATTATAATCAAACTAATTGACTTTTAATTTACGATGTCATTAATATGTATTGTGTACTACATCATAATAAAGAAGTTTACATTAAAAGCTAGTACATAGGAAGTACCGATAACGATATTCCTTATCACTGACCGTCAGACTATTTCTCGTATTGACTGGTGTATCAGTTTGGTTAGGTCAAAACCATAATACTACCACTAATAGGATATTATCGATCTATTCCGTTATTTTAAATTTATTCATCGAATTAAAGACTATTAAGTCTGTATTTCTTTAATTTAACTTTTTTATTATTTTTTTTAATGATTACAGCAATGTCGGTGTAAAATAATCTATAGAGAATACGTAGTAAACATAACTATTAAACTGTATTATTTGAAGATTTTATATAACGGAAGATTAGTTGATGCTGAAAGACAATGATAGTAAAAATAAAATGGTTAGTTTTATATAAATTTACGATTCTAATTATAAAAAAAGAAAAACAACGCTTTTTATTCACTTTATAATGGTATAGTAATGCTATTGTCAACATGCAGTAAACAGTAAAGATAAGCAGAAACATCACATTTGAACTGATGAAAGGTTAGTCTCTTACTCTTATTCGTTAATTTTGTTAGTTCTGCGTATTATAATCCAAAATTGACGTTTCCCTATAGTAAATTAGCATGTCAGAACTACTCGCTTGTGGTCACTTAACATATAAAAACTATACATCCGAGCTATTCTTACAAATTATATTAATGTCATGTCTTAGTAGCGTTTCTCAGGTGTATACATCCTAGTGGAAAATACAGGTGTTATCAGACTCATTAGAGTTTCAGTTTCTTATTGTTGGGTCTACATACAGATTGTCCGCACACATTCAATTTCCGCTGTCCACCATAACTAGACATCCCCTTCATATTGGAAGCATGGAAGAACATATTTGTATGAATTTAACGTATACCAATATTTAAAATAGCTTTTTTGTTTTTGTGTACATCACAATTCAATACCCGATCTTTCGCTTATTATATATCTACAAGAAATAATATTAAAATTGGAATAATACGTACGTTATGTTTACAATTTTTGCGTAACGGAAAATATTAATTTTAACAATGCTTATCTTACGCAAAAAACAAAAAAAAAACACATGTTTTTCCACGTCTATAGACATCATGAAAACTGCAAGATATAAGCCTATACATGTATTGGATACAATTAATTAATAATATTAAAAATAAAAACCAATGAAATAATTAGTTGGAAGAATCTCATTCATGACAATAAGTAAATATACGTATCTAAGTAAAGATAGGCCGTTACAGAATATATTATTAGCTACAGAAATATGTGATTAGGAATATAAATTACTCATTTTTTTTCTCTGTGTGCCATACATGAGTGGGGTTAACTTTGATAATGATTTCATAAACTACAAAGATATTAATAAGGTAAATCGTAGAAAAATACGTTATTTTTTAGTTGTGAAAATACTGCGTTAAGGAAGTAATAATCCTTAGACGAACAATAATCATAGAAAATCTAAGAGTTAGATTTGTTCGAATTAAGGTTGTGTAGTACAATAAAACAATTTATTTATAACTTAAAATTTAAGTTTGATTCATTACTTAAATACATAAATATATTTTAAAAAACTAATATAAATAATATTTGTTTTGTACACATTAAACATACTATTATGTCTAAAGCACATTAGACTTAAATGAATATGTAGCTATTTGACAATGGTATTAATAAAAAAATAAATATATAATTAAAATAATAAACGTTATCTTGGTAAGAATTTAACACGAAATACATCATAAATCTTAAAATTTACATAATCTGGTACTTAAATCTTAAGTATATTTTTGAAATCCATTCCAAGTCAGCTTGAAAGTATTATATATTTTTTATTTAAAGTGAAATTTAACCTATAGAAGTGTAATAAGGTAAACGTATAATATCTTTATTATAACAGTATTATTAATTTTTTAATTCTCTTATCAAGAAAATTTGCCCTAAAAGAAGTACCAATTCATGTTCGGACCATTTTGCTGAGTTTGATTCCTGTCATCATAATTACCAAATATATTCTAGCTAAGTAAAGACGTGTTAAAATATATACCGGGTGGAATAAATATGCCAAGACTTTTACGACTTTTTTATGACTTCACTTGTAAAAGTGAAATCATGTACATTATCATGGTTACAAAGAACATACTTTTTGACACCGTTAATGACATTTCATCTTATCAGGGGGATGTCCTAAGAGGGGTTGAATGAAAGTCTTCAATGATGACCCTATAAATGTGATGATGAGGATTGTCAGGTGAGTTGACAATGTGAACAAACTGACGTGGATTACAATAACGTGATGAATGTGACGTCATAAATTGGCAAATTTATTGCGAAGCAAGGGATGTGACGTTGCCAATAATATTTCTGTACCGTACATACCTCACGTTTTATATGGCCCAAATAACTGTACAGTACCTTAACTGTAAAACTAACGGCTTTTTAACATTAATGTATTTGCACTTGATCTGTTATAATTGATATGTTATTTGTATATTATAGTTATTATAACATAGAGAAAATAAAATAGAAAGTACAAGAAACATCTAATATATAGAGTCCTAGTTATTTTTGTTTGTGATCTAATTGCTAATATATTATTACAAAGTGCAGTTTAGGCTGTCTTATTATACAAGTGTGTAATTTAATGACAATGTACACTTTCATGATGACGTATATTTTTTACTACAAATATATACCTAGCTTAATATACTAGGATATAATCTTACAATTACTGTATATTATTAATGTATAATATTTTAACAATAATAATAATAGGCTCTTTTTAAAGGGTCAAATTTTATTAGCATCTACTAACCAGTTTCTCCCTTGAACCTCGGCAAACATGAACCTTGGACTTTGAATTCAGTGTTTCGTTGAATGGCAACCACTGAGCGGGCACTGGTGAGGTATTTTGAAATTAAGAGACTGAGATCTAATAATATTACTTAAAATGACCAAAACACTAAGCCCCTAGAAACAACTATGAAAAAACGCTAAAGCCCCACGTTATTTGTACAAGGACTGCCTATTGTAAAATAAAAATCTGTGAACGTGTTATAGTAACATGAATTTCATAACATAATTAAGAAGAATTATACTTGAAGGTAATATAATAATGCTATATATATCTAAATATATCCTTATCTAAATTCTTATGTATTGAAAGTTATTAAGTAGATCACATTTAAATGCACTAGAATTCCCCATGAGTCAAATCTTTATTTGTTTTATTTTTAACTATAACATCTTCTTAATTTTTTACATAGTTTCGATTAATTAAAGTTGGAATTAATAATTTGAATAACATCCTGCGTAGTATATTTTATTTCACATTAGCAAGTAGCAATACTAAAACCATGGTTACGCTAAGGACCACATTATGGTGTTACTAAAAAAATCTACACCACCATACGATAATTGAATAGTGTGATATTGTATCCTTAGTGGTACCTTTTTAGAACAAGTCACATCATAGCACGGGCGAAACGTTTGGTGGCAATATTGTATATAACACCTTGACGCAATCGTTACTGCAAGCTTTAAGTTTTAGTAAATTCGTCACATTTTTCATTCTCAATTAATAAAATAATATGTCTATAATTGCAAACAAAACCTAAAGGCAATGCATTTTAATCTACAGTATATATATATTAATCGAATTTACTAATCAAGAAGAAATCCTATAAAATAAATAAATGATTGCCTGCTATAAAGTTCTTATATGAAACAGCAGAAATAATA
Source organism: Stictocephala bisonia (assembly GCA_035578905.1). Lineage (NCBI taxonomy): Eukaryota > Metazoa > Arthropoda > Insecta > Hemiptera > Membracidae > Stictocephala > Stictocephala bisonia. Next base: position 97,838 of record JAQJVL010001535.1, read on the forward strand.
TGCTTGAATTTCTTGACTTAGCAATGATTTTGTCCTTCACATTGTTGTTTTTAATATTACATCGCTTTTACTCTTTACTTTATTAAAGAGTAATAATCATGAAATATTTATATCATAAATTGATTTGTTGCCACATACTATAAGATTTTCTAGGTAGCAATAATTTTTAGGCACAGCAAAAATTAAGAAAAAGTAAATATAATTTTATATTGTTGTGTTTATTTATTTAATTACTTTCCTCAAAGAAATATAAGGCGTTTTGGCCGACAAAGGTTGCTGAAATAATTAAAACCCAAACGAAGTTATACACAACAAATTGGACACAGTCAATAAAAATCTTAACGTAAGATTACACTTTAGCCATAGTTTTCAAAACAATTTGTTTTTATTGACGTCAGTAAATTTTTCTCAATAACTTAAAATATAGAAGATTGAAATGTTTGAGCTATACTTTATATTGTTTCCTACAAATACATACAAAACCAAGGACATATCTTAACAATACATGTGTGTAAAAAATATATTACAATATTACTTTTGAAGGTCTTCCTTTTAAAAAATAAATAAATATGTATCATCTAGTTTTGGTAAAACATTTAAATTTCATTTTTCTGCTTAACAATATACAGGGAGGAAAAAAGACATGGAAATGTTTTCACAACGACGTTATGTTTTTCCATAAACAATTGGATAATTACATTTTTTTTAAATAATTTTGATCCATAATGAATTATTTTTTATCAGAATAATTTATTTTTAACCATAAAATAGAGGAGAAATAATATTGTTTAATTTAGTTACTTTGAATTTCAAATAACCCAGGAAAGAATAAACCTATCGAAGTCCTGTTTACAGCAACTACTTTCTCCTTAATAGTTCATTTGATACCAAATTTGACTTACATTTAAGATTTTCGTTCAACTCTTTGCGGGCCGTCCCCCTAAAAATATGAAATGTCGATAATGGCGTCAGCAAGTGTGTTCTCAGTAATAATAATGATTCAAAATGATTTAACTTTTACAAGTGAAGTCATACAAAAATTGTAAAAGTGTTTCCATATTTGTTTCCACCTTGTGTACTACTTTTTTTTAAAAGTATTACTTATTCCTTTTGAGTAAAATACACCTAAAGTTGTTTAATTCAACATAGGCCGGTACAAGGTTATGTGCTCCACTAACCAAATTAAAACGTATTTTGATCTTTTAATTAAAATAATGCTTTAAATAAGTAAATTGTATGATTATTAGTTTACAGAATTTCTTTTAAACCCCTTTGGAAACAAAATTTGATTTAGAAATCCTGAGCAAGTGATTTCCTGTTACATCTAGACAGCAATAGTAAAATAAATTGTCTTTCAGGATCAGAATAGAAGGAGGAAATGAAACGAGAGCGATAAAGCGTTTGACAACGAATGAAGGATCGATCCACATGAAAACGTTTGAAAGTGGTTCAGTTCTTTGATATCTTGTCATTGTGAGTATTGTTATAAGGGAGGGGGGGAGTAAATAGGTCTCTTGAGATTGCACTTATGAGGGAACTGTAGGCAATTTATCAATGCTAAGAAATGCCATGGGAATGCTTTTTATAAATTTCTCTGCAGATTGACAGTGAAATGAAATGAAATAGTTTTAAGTACATGCAAGTTTTAATAAAGTACATGCAAGAAATTTTTTACGTAAGGGGTTTTTTTTATTTTAAATAAAAACTTTACTTACCAGCTCTCAGAAGCCTGCAGAAATATGCGTGAATTGTATTCAACGAGTCAAATACTTTGTTTAGTTAATAAAGTGTCAAAGGGGGGACCATTGGAAGATTTGAAGAGTTTTGCGAAAAATCCAACTACAATAATCGTGACGTATGACACACTATTCTGGGGTAAATTTTAACACTGAATCAGGAAATGTCTTTCGTTTTGGTGCATTTCTTAAAATAAAGCCCCCAGAGGCATTTTAACGTGCACGTTCAGGACGCAATTGCTAACAGACTTTGTGTCCAATTATCTCGCCTTCTTGACGTCCCATGGGCAGTTCTGACACATTTCCTTGACCAGTGGGGCCTTCTGAACAAGAACGTATAGGTATAATTTCACTTTAAAAATTCAGCTTTTTGATCAAAAAAGTGTCAAAGGGTGGACCATTGTAAGATTTGAAGATTTTTGAGAAAAAGCCAACTACGCAAATCCTGACGTATTCCACACTATTCTGGGGTAGAATTTTACACTGAATCAGGAAATGTCTTTCGACTTGGTGCATCTCTTAAAATAAAGCCCGCAGACGTATTTTAACGTGCAAGTTCATGACGCAATTGCTAACAGACTTTGTGTCCAATCATCTCGCTTTCTCAACATCTCATGGGCCATTCTGACGCATTTCCTTTACTAAGGTGATCTTCTGAACAAGAACGTATAGGTATAATTTCACTTTACAAAATTCAGCTTTTTGATATTAAAAGGTGTCAAAGGGGCGATTTAAAGAGTTTGCGAAAAATATAACTACGCTAATCCTGATGTATGACACAAAATTCTGGCTAAAATTTTATACTGAATCAGAAAATGTTTTTAGATTTGGTTCATCTCTTATAATAAAGCCCTCAGAGGTATTTTAAAGTGCAAGTTCAGGACGCAATTGCTAACAGACTTTGTGTCCAATTATCTTGCTTTCTCGACGTCTCATGGGCCATTCTGAAGCATTTCCTTAACCAGCGAGACCTACTGAACAAAAACGTGTAGTTATAATTTCACTTAGAATAATTCAGCTTTTTGATAAAAAAAATGTGAAAGGGGGGACAATTGGAAGATTTGAAGATTATTGCGAAAAATCCAACCTTAATAATCCTGACGTATGATAAAACATTCTGGGGTATAATTTTACACTAAATCAGGAGATGTCTTTCGTTTTGGTGTATCTCTTACAATAAAGCCACCAATGGCATTTTAACGTGCACGTTCAGTACGCAATTGCTAACAGACTTTGTGTCAAATTATCTCGCCCTCTCGACGTCCCATGGGCCGTTCTGACACATTTCCTTGACCAGCGTGACCTTGTGAACAAGAACGTATAGTTATAATTGCACTTTAAAAATTCAGCTTTTTGATCAAAAAAGTGTCAAAGGCTTTGAAGGCATTTGAAGATTTTTGCGAAAAATCCAACTACGCTAATCCTGACGTATGACACAAAATTCTGTGCTAGAATTTTAAACTAAATCAGGAAATGTCTTTAGTTTTGGTGCATGTCTTACAATTCTTCCTGGAGTGGCAATTTAACACGCACATTCAGGAAGCAATTGCTATCCGACTTTGTGTCCAAATATCTCGCCTTCTCGACCTCTCATGGGCCGTTATGACGCATTTCCTTGACCAGCATGACTTTCTGAACAAGAACGTATAGTAATTATTTCACTTAAAAAATTAAGCTTTTTAATTAAAAAAGTGTAAAGAAGGTGATTTGCAGATTTTTGCGACAAATCGAACTACCCTAATCCTGACGTATGATATAAAATTGTGTGCTAGAATTTTACAATAAATCAGGAAATGTCTTTTGTTTTTGTGCATCTCTTACAATAACCTCCATAGGAAATTTAACGGGAGCGTTCAGGACGCAATTGCTGACAGACTTTGTGTCCAATTATCTCGCCTTCTCCACGTCTCATGCTTCTGAAGCTCTTAACCAGCGTGAACTACTAAACAAGAACAAATAGTTATAATTTCAATTAAAAAAATTCAGCCTTTTGATAAAAAAAGTGTCAAAGGGGGGCCTTTTACAGATTTTTAAAGAAAGACGTATGACACAAAGTTCTGTGCTAGAATTTTAAACTAAATCAGGAAATGTCTTTCGGTTTGGTGCATGTCTTACAATAAATCCTCCAGAAGCAATTTAACACGCACATTCAGGACGCAATTGTTAACTGAATTTTTTTCCAATTATATCGCCTTCTTGAGGTCGCATGTGCCGTTATGATGCATTTCCTTGACTAGTGTGAAATTCTGAAGAAGATAGTACAGTTTAAATTTCATTTAAAAAAATTCAGCCTTTTTATCAAAGAAGTGTTTATTGGAAGATTTGAAGGTTTTTGCAAAAAATCCAACCATGCAAATACTGATGTATGAAACACTATTCTGGGGTAGAATTTTACACTGAATCAGGAAATGTCTTTTGTTTTGGTGCAGCTCTTACTATAGAACCTCCAGAGGCAATTTAACGCGCACGTCCTGAGACGCAATTGTTAACTGAGTTTTTGTCCAATTATATCGCCTTCTCGAGGTCTCATAGGCCGTTCTGACGCATTTCGTTGACTAGTGTACTATTCTGAACAGATGTTATATTTATAATTTCACTTTAAAACATTAATCTTTTTCATAAAAATAGTGCCAAAGGGGGACCATTGGATGATGTTTTTTTGCGAAAAATCCAACCATGCAAATCCTGACGCGTGACACACTTTTCTGGGGTAAAATTTTACATTGAATCAGGAAATGTCTTTTGTTTTGGTGCAACTCTTACAATAAAGCCTCCAGAGGCAATTTAACGTCTCACGTTCAGGAATATAATTCTATTCTACTTCTAGTATTCTATAACAATTTAAGAATATGAATAAATGAATAAATAAATAAATGAATAAATGAATTTATTCCATCATAATCAGTACAAAGTTATAATAATAAAACAACCCGGAATTGACTGACCACTTTTACGAGTAGTGTGGTCAGTATAGGCAACAAAATACAATAGGTTTCTTGTCAGAGTCCAGATTATAGTAGCATGTTGTTATCAGCCGGGCTGCTCTCCGTGGCGTCTACACCTAACACTGATAAGGCACATAAGAGGACCTGCTATGCAAGACCGTACCTTCACTGCAATTCACAACTGATGCACTTCACTACAATACTAATAAACACTAATAAACACAAACAATTTACTTCAGCCTAGTATAAAAATATTTACAATTTCTTATTTCAATTATTACAATATTTTACCAAAAATAAAACCAAAATACATAATACCATTACAATACAACTATAAAACACAAATAAACAGAGAACACATCTTCATTTTTAACTGTAGAATAAGTTACAATTTTCATTTAGTAATAGAAAAGCTTTTAAATTACTACAAAATTTTCTAACGTTAACTGAAATTTTAATTTGAAGTGTTTTCAATATTAGTGTTTGATGTTTCTAACAGTAAGAAAATGCACACTTACTTTGACAAAAATACACACATTCAAACAATATGGTGGAGATAAGGTGCTGAAATTAGACACTATGTGTTGCAAGGCGTTAGATCGTTGCTATGGTTACAGCTGGCTAATATTGTCTCGTCATTGGTCATATGAACCTCTTCGTAGTTTCATCACTTGCTGTAGAAATGCTCTGAATTTGAGATGGAATTTTCAATATATAGACTTTAATACTAAGACATTTTACGTGTTTGAGCTATTTCAGGATGCAATGGTACATGAAACTATTGAACAACTATTTTTTGATAAGAGAACTGTACATGCCTAAAATCATGTAATATTTGTTCAGGCTGATTATATTAAAAACGATCATAGAACATTGAACCGGTCACTATTATGTTACTTAATGTTTGAACTCTATCTACATTATTCAGTTTTTAATTTATGTTTAGTTTACTATTTTTATTTTAACATGTAAGATTAATTGTTTTAAATAGTTTGTAATATGGTCCATAATGATCAATTGATAAATAAGCGTTATTATAAAAGAATTTAACTTAGTTTCATTGTCAAATGAAATATTCCAAATAATAATAGTAATCGTATATGAAATCCTATTAAACCTATTGATTATTACGCAGTATATTGTCAAACATGGTTTATAGAAGTAGCATTATTCATAGCTATTTTTTAAAGATGGTTTATAAGACTAGCGTTATTCATCGCTATCATTCAAACATGATTTAAAAAAGTAGCATTATTCATAGATATTATTCATACATTGTTTATGAAAGCAGCGTTATTCATAGATGTTATTAAAATATTGTTAATAAAAGTAGCGTTAATTATAGCTATTATTCAAACATTGTTTATAAAAGTAGCGTTATTCAAAGCTATTATTCAAACATGGTTTATAAAAGTAGCGTTATTCATAGCTATTATTCAAACATGGTTTATAAAAGTAGCGTTATTCATAGCTATTATTCAAACATGGCTTATAAAAGTAGCGTTATTCAAAGCTATTATTCAAACATGGTTTATAAGACTAGCGTTATTCATCGCTATTATTCAAACATGATTTAAAAAGTAGCATTATTCATAGATATTATTCATACATTGTTTATGAAAGCAGCGTTATTCATAGATATTATTAAAACATTGTTAATAAAAGTAGCGTTAATTATAGCTATTATTCAAACATGGTTTATAAAAGTAGCATTATTCATAGCTATTTTCAAACATGGTTTATAAAACTAGCGTTATTCATAGCTATTATTAAAACATAATTTGTGAAAATAGCGTTATTCATAGCTATTATTAACATGGTTTATAAAAGTAGCATTATTCATAGATATTTTTCAAACATGGTTTATTAAAGTAGCGTTATTCTTAGCTATTTTTCTAACATGGATTAAAAAAGTAGCGTTATTTGTAGCTATTTTTCAAAAATTGTTTATAAAAGTAGCGTTATTTATAGATATTTTTCAAACATGGTTTATAAATTAGCGTTATTTGTAGATATTTTTCAAACATGGTTTATAAAAGTAGCGTTATTTGTAGATATTTTTCAAACATGGTTTATAAAAGTAGCGTTATTCATAGCTTTTTTCAAACATATCTTATGAAAAATTATGAGTAAACTAATTAATTTTGTTTTAATTCAAGTGTCGAAGAATTGAGAGGGCATTGTTGAGAAGAGATAATTAGCCTTAAATCACTCTTGATCGATCAAGACTGGTTAGTTAGTTAATGCTCGAGTAAGAAGATTCATGTAACCAGTGTTAGTTAGAACTAAGAGAAGATATATATTTACTGGTTATTGAGACTGCTTTATGACTAGATTTCTGAGAGCCATAAGCTGGCACGTAATTAAATACTATTATATTAGTACAGGTGGGTTGGATGTCTATTATTTCAGCATTTTAATGCACCTTGTTAATTTTTAAAGAAATTGTATACATTTCTAAATTAGTAATTAGAGATAAATACTTATTGACACAAACTACATGTTATATTATTTTAACTAGGGGTTTGCAGGTTATTATGTCATATATCAATATTTCAGTATAGTTTAATGTTGTTTTTAGGACCATAAAAGTAGTTTTCAAAGTTTTTATTTTACAATATTAACTTGAATCTGAAATATTTTTATCAAAACTTTGCGATATGTTAAAATGTTAGTAATTATTGTAAAGGAACTGTACAAATTCTATGTATTTTCAAGTAGAAAACTAAGCAAAAGACATTCAAATGACGAGTTTTCGTTTAAGGCTCATTAAAAAAATAGTATTTGTAACATTATCAACAAAATATTGTTACGTTTTTAAAGCTATTTTTTAATATGTTTCTGTAGCAGATAAAAATTTATAAATTCAAAATATTCTAAATGTTTTACGCCATCAATTTTTGTCTTGTAAAGGTATCAAATAGGTTTGATGAACCGACAGCTGGTAAATGATGTAAGGAGAAACGCTCCTTATAAATATCCGTTAAACTAGTGTTAAAATGTGTTTACTTTCTAAACTGTTACAAAACAAATTTGGTTAGTTGTGATTATTGTTTAGTAAGAGTGCTGCAAAAGAACATTTCATTGAAGTTCTGTTGTTTGACTTTAGGATGGACACATACAAGCTCTAAAGTCAAACAACAGAACTTAAATAATATCTTCTTTTGCAGAACACTTACTAAACAATAATCACAACTACACAAATATGGAACCAACATGAACATTCTAAAATTTGATTCAAAGAGCAAAATTCTAGATTCTCAAGAAGAACTTAAAATTTATAAATACAACAACAACAAAATCGCAGCTATTTAATCAACGCCATGTTAATAAAAAAAGAAACCCAATATTCGAAACAATTATAAATCTTAGAAACAACACACACAATGACAAATAACCAGCAAATCACAAATAGTTGCCAGTTTAACATACTGTATGTTTTCTTTATAATAATTGTTTATTTCATTTTATTTTTTTGTAACAGTTTAGAAAGGAAACACCTATGAAGATAGCATAATTTCCAAAACTGGTCAGTGTTAATTCAATAAAATGTTTAAGGGTGCTCAATTGCTAATTTTTATAACTTTATACATAGCAGCCCTAGGAATTGCAACTTTTCTATATATAAAACAAAACAGATGTATTGGATAAATTATATTGATTGTTGATTATAAATATTACTTGATTTTTAACAAATAAATTTTAGGTTGTACCCTAACTAGAAAACAATCCTATCGTTACTATGAATCTTTTTAAATAATTAAAATATTGTAATACATTTACATATATATACATAGAAGGTAACTCAATATTAACATTATTTGTCGTTCTAATAATTTACCCTTATACTTCAAGAATATATCTTATAAACCTCTTCTCAGGAGTGTTCTCTGGTAGAAGTAATGCTTTCCTACACTTTAATGAGCTAAAGACTGTAATTAATTAACTAACTAAGCCTCGAATATAAAAATATGTTTACTCTTTACTTAAATCTAGAGAATATTAAAATATATTTCGTGGAATACATCTAGACATTCCATGCGGCTACTCAGAAGAGGAATTATACTGGTAATGTTTTTCCTAATGCGTAATACTGTACAAATATAACAAAATTACAAATTATAATGAATACAATTTGCCATGCACGTTGGTTGGATTATAATTTCATATCCTGTATATGACTTAAGATATTAAAACAAAAATAATTCTACGTCATGTCTAACTTGTATTTTTTTATTAATATATTATGTACAAAAACTTATAAAATAAAACCATTAAAATAAACCATGCTAAATCAGAATCGATGACAATGTTAAATAAATTCATCATAGCATTCATTTATACGAAATATATAAATTGATGCATACTTTTATATTATTGAATTATCATTGCCATTTACAATTAAATATATAATAGATTTGTAATTGACTATAGGTTTCGATATATTTTTTCTGTTAGTATATGGCTTGAGTTTGTTAAAATTTTACAGTAATTGAATTATTTTTTATTCAACATTTTAACGAAATTGTAGACCACTTTTTTTATATATTACTTTACTTGTTAAACTTGTTACGTTTTATGTTAAATGCTAAAAATTAAATTTTAATTGGAAATAATATATCTGTCTCTTCTTTTTTTTCTTCGTCCATGTACTATTTTACGATAATTTTGCAATATTCCATATCGGTAAAACTGAGTTTAGAAATAAGTTGCTAATACCGTACTAAATTTTACATAAGGTTATTGATGAAATACCTGTCATGTAGGGCGGGTGGGTGGATATCTTAGTGGATCTAAGTGGATGTACGTGTATCAGTAATCGGGAGGGTCAATAATTCTGCACGTATTTGGGTGGGTGGTTGTTCAATACCACTGTGCGTGTATGGCTGGCCCGGGAGGGTCAATATTATTGTACATTGTATGGAGAGCTAGGTCAACACCACTATACATGAAGTTTGGGTGAGTGGGTGGGTCAATGTCACTGCACGTGTATAGGTGGTTGGGTGGATGGTATGTTTTCCCTGAACGTTTATGGTATGATGGTTAATATTTCTTAACAAAATAAACCTACAAGCAGCTATAGCATATACACTGTTCTAGTAAAGTTTTTAGATAAATTCAGTTCATTTATATAAATAAGTATTCAATTCTATACGATGTATACAGTAGTTCTCTCTAGCAGAAACAGCCAGACAGAACGGCAGATGGCTTGATTATATAAACCAGGCTGATGTCAGGAAATGGATCCTGCATCCCTGAGTGTGTGCTTCCTGATGATGCATTGCCGGAAATTGAAGAACCACTAGCAATAATAGTTCAATACACTGTAATAATAAACACTCCTCTATATATATATATATATATATATATATATATATATATGCATTATTTAAAGATCTAAATTTCTGTTATTGGTTTGATAAATAATAAATATAACAATTAATATAGTTAATATTTATCAATCTTAATCACTATTTACTAAAAGCATATGTACAAAGAGTGATAATATATAAATAGTTCATTTATGTTTAAAGAATTAATTTATGCACATAACTTACAAGGTACAAAATTCTGTCGCCTTAGATCAATGGTTTTTCAAGTAAAGTGGGGCTGACTATGATAGGTTTGATATTAAGGCATAGTAATTCATGAAAAAAATAAATAAATAAAACATGTCATTCTAAAAGTAAATAAACATGAATCTATGAGTAATGAAAACAGTTTTACATATTTGAAAAAGACGAGCACTTTTCACAGTAAACTAAAAAAATAATCAATATTTTTATATTTTATACTAATTATATTAATAATCACAAATATTTATTAAAAGAATGCACAAGAACCAGAAACCCAAAAAAGTTCACAAACCCAGGAATAAAGTTTCATGAATTGAAAAAAAACATAGCACTGATTGAATACAAGTTTTACTATATAATGTGCAGTCAAACTGCAGTTCGCTTTTGATTGCGTATTATTTCATGCAGATAATGCAATTAATTGTTAAAACGAGTGAAATTGAAATTGGAACATGATTCATTAAACATCAGTGTTTCAATTTAGTGTTTCTCAATGTAATCATGACTTTTATAAACAATAATCGATCCACGTGATTAGTCTTACATTGAGCTCAATAATAAAACAAATTAGCAATTACTACTTATCATATACCAAAAGTTTCAATATGATTTATATTAGTTTATATATTTTAAATTCAATTCAATTACTTAACTAAATTGACGTTTATGACTGACAAGCTGACATCCCTTGCTTTGCTATAGAGAGGTGCTTTACGCTTTCTTACCCTTCCCTCCATGGTTCTCTCTAAGACATCACATCAATATAAAAGCTCAGCCTGCTGCCGTCCTACTAGATAACAAAGTTTTATAGTCTATAAAACCCCTAAGTTTCATTTAAGAGGATACAAAGTAGTACAATCTTGTCAGATTTAGTATAAATAGAGTTAGGTAAATGTAAAACATAGAAAATAAACATGTTTATTTACTGTATTAAAGAAAAAAGATGTTATTAATTTACTAAAAACAATCCGATGTTATCCTTATGGAACAATATTTTTAAGATGGTTCCATATCTCTTAGGGGTATTTTATCACGATGCATATACTTTAGTTTTCTTCTTTAGCCTACACCAAAACATTTTTGAAAATATCAGCTCTGTATGATTAGGGAAATTGAGAGGATTAGTGATGAGTGAATGAGAGCTGTCTCTTTTATATAGAGATATGAAAATTCTTTTGATGAAATCTATATTTCTAAAGAGTTTTACTATCAGTACTTTCTTAGTTTTTGTTGATTAAAGTAGAGTTTTACAACGATTTATATCGCTTAAAATATAGAAAACATATTTTTACTATTCTAACTGATGTTAAGTACATTTAAGCGTTAAAGTATCTTTATTTAAAAAGAAGGTAAAATAAAACTATTTCCTATCATATACAGTATTTTTTTTTGTTTCAAACATCAGTAATACACTGAGAGTTAAAATACTATACGTTAATTATTGAATATAATATTTATTATTAATCACTATTTGAAACACTGAAAAGAGAAATTCTTCTCTCATAAAAGAAATATGAATTATTATCTATATTTATTACTTTACCAGATGCACATTTTAAACTTCTTTTTTCATTTTATCCGTGTTATATTCCTCGTTGTAAATTTACCAATAAATATATTATACACTCGTTTGATACTTTAGTAACACAATCATACATTTTCAAATATCGATTCTACCTCTTATGTATATAATTTTTACTTTGTTTCTTGTAAAGTTGGTATTCATAAAGTTTAAGACAGAATGATTATATTTGTGAATTGGAAAGGTATTGTATTCACTGCTATTGCACTACTAACAATCTGCCTTTGAGGTGGACCCAGTATTGGTTTACTTAAATTTATTTTACTATAAATTTAACAAAACAAATAACCGCTGGTGTTGATTCTTAAAAGCACATTTGAAAATAGTTGAATGCTATATAGTTTATGCTTTCTGAAGCATAGGATAAGATTGGAATTTTTCAACGAGAATTAAATGTTAACTCTCGTGGAAGTAAGGCATGGAATGTATGTGTAAGTGCTTATGTATTATTTATGCTTATGTACTTTCAGGGTTGGTAAGTATTATTAAAGCATGATTGTATTTATATAACTTAAATTTACGTCTTTATTAAAATGGTATGAAGGATTTAAAAGAAGCGATTGTTTACCCAGTTTAACGATTGTTGTTTACCTTTTTACATATTTTATCTGTTATGATAAGAATAAACATTTCTAGTAAAATATAAGTCACTAAGGAGTATTATATGGCAAGTCAATGTTTTAATATAAGTAGTGTTCAATAAGGTAAATTAAAATAGCAATCTTAAAATTATAGAAAGATTTAAAATCTTTGTTATACCTTAATGACTGATATAAATTCTGTCCCCCCCCCCCTTTTAATAGAAACATATATATGTATACAATTTTACACAAACAAAAATTCCGTATGTTTTTTTCAAAATAAAAAAGTAATAATCCGTTCAAATAAAATAAAAAATATATAAAATTTATATAAAAAAGCGTTTTTCTATATTGAATTTCTGAAACTTTAAATTGGGATAGGGAATTTCAAGCGTTTCTCAAACTACCTATATTTAAAACATTTAAAATTAATAATGTTTCAACATATTGCCATCATGACCTAATGATAAACGTTTATATTATGTCAAAGTCATATCATGTATGTTTATTACTGTGACCAGTTTTTTTATTTATGAAAAAAATGTTTATATTTCAGAAAAAATCAAGTAAAGATTTAACCTTAATTTTTCTAACAAAAAATTTAAACTAATAGTTACAATTAGAAAAGCCACAGCAAAGTTGCCGTATTCAACCAGCCCCTTAAGGAGTAATATATTACATGTGAATGTATATTTTTAGTTATTATACAAGTACCTTAATTTAGTAACAATACAATTCTTGTACGAAAAAAATAGTTATCATACTAACTTTAAAAAAAATGTAATTTAAAAATTGCACAAATTATAATTAGTTTAAACTTGTCCCACAACAATAGGCTACTACAATTAATATTCTCAATCACAGACATTTCAAACGCATAAGTTTTTAAGTAAACGATTCCTCCCAACTTTATTGTTTTTATCGAGAGTGTATGCTTAGTAATAAACAAACTTTGGCAGAATATGTAAAGCATAACAAAGGTATATTAACTAAGTGTTAGGAATGAAAACAAGGAGGCCAAACAATTAGATCAGGGTTCTCACAAGAACGGAAACCTGTAAGGAATATTTGTTTACTTTTTGTAATATTCAGGAAAACAAGACTTTTCTATTAAAGTTTTTACTAACTAAATACATCTTATGCTAAACAGTAATTTTTAAATGGTGTTTTATTTATTTGTAATATTGTCATATAACTTTTAATATACACTAGAGAAATTTCTTATTATTTTTTTGACCTACAGAACCAAATATTAACTACCCCAAATGTTATTTTATACTTTACTGTCACCAATATTACAAATCCTAAACCAAAACATACATTCCGAGCCAAATTCAAGATTGTTTAGAAATTCAAAATACATGAAACTAAATTCAAATTATAATTAATTATAAAACTACATACTCTACTCATAGGAAAGGTATCAAACAACATAACATTACAACGTTGGATGTGAAATTGTAAAAGGTTGCTCTTAGCACAATGGATTATAGGATTAATTTAATTTTTGTTATAATTTGTACAAATTTACCAACTATAATATTATGATTATTCTAAACCCGTAGATATTCTAATATTCAAACAACGAATATATATTATACGAATCCTTTGAAATATACTAATCTTTATGACAGTTATGGAAAAGGTCCTATCTATTTTTAAAAAGTATAATTTTTAATGTCAAGTTTTTTGTTAAGGAAATTGTTAAACATAATAAATGTTAGTTGAAAAGATTTTTTTAATGTTATCATTTGTAACTAAAGGTGCCTTCAATAAACTTGATCTAACTTAGTAGGAGTTATTTTACATAAACTCAGTCATAATCTTTAACATAAAGTAGTTTAACATGTTAAAAAGTTTGTAAATGTTTAAAAGGTAACAGTCCTAAATTATGCAATATATCAGGGTAATATTTTTATTACGGATAAAACATAAAGGTGGTGTACATTTTCATCATAAAGAAGAAGTACCTAGGCATGTAATTATATATAATGACAAGGAAGTACCAGGAGTTTAAAATCACAAACGGGGGAAAAAGTACCAAGAGCATAAAGTCATAGAGAAGTTTATAGTGTGATACCATAAGAAAGTTATACCAAATAAAGGAAATGTGATGTTATAAGCATGTTATCATAAACAAAGGCACCGAGGAACAGGGGAATGTAATCATAAACAAAGGCAATGAGCTACCAGAAGCATGTGTACATAAATAAAGACATGGGGATATATTTATTTATTTTATTTATTTATTTATTTTTTTATTTATTCATAAGACGTGGATCGTCAAGATATAGGCGAATATGGATTTCGAATGAGTGTGATGAGTGTAGATGAGCGAATGTAGTCATTGTTACAAACTAAGGCCGACTATTCTCTAGAAAGTGTCATTAATTAATAGCCCAATGACAAATGAACAGCCGGTGGTTATCAGCTGATCATTCTCAAAATATGTTATAACTCTAATTGGGATCGAACTGAGAACCTTTAGCTTATGAAGCTGGGATTTAACCAACTATTTTACCGACCAATACATGAGTATCTAATCATAAATAAAGGTATTGCGATACAAGAAGCATATAACCATGAACAAATAAAAGAAGGTACCAGGAGAATATAATCATAAACAAAGTCAATTTGTTTAAAAAAGGATGTTATGATAAACAAAGGCAAGGGTACCAGAATCATAAACAAAGACAAGGAGGTACATACAAGATGCTCTAATCCAAAGTCAGTGAGCTGTGAGATTGTCTTCTGTATTCTTAGAGTTTGATACTTGTCATATTCTATAACGTATATTTAAGTATTACCAAATATTTTAGTAACGTTCTAAAAATTATTTATTATAAAAAAAAACTAATATATTAGTATAACACACACACACACATATATATATATATATATATATATATATATATATATATATATATATATATATCAACAGGTTTAATAGTTTTTGGTATTATTTTATTTTGTGCAAATGCATTAAATACTTGTTTACATTCTCCACCTCCAAACTGGGCCGTCTTCTACGATTTTTTAATGGTTTAGTGTTTTAAAATCCGCATATAAAATAGTTCTGCTCAACGTTTTCCATGATTTTTGTGCTATACTAGTTATCTTAGCCTTAACTTGGTTAAAATATTTTATTATGAATATTTTTAAAATTTTATCTATATCTTAATAATGTAGAATAGAGACAATAGCCTTCCTTCTTAATAAAGAAGGAATTACTATTATAAACATGTAACAAATATTCAAAATACAAACTAAATGTTATTATTATTTTAAGCTTCCTACCTTACAAACAACCTCAAATGTTATTCATCTACTTTAAGGTAGGCATTGTTGAACACTATTTAATTGAAACATAAATCATCTCAACGCTCAGTGTGTACTGAACACTTTAAAGTGTAGTTTAAAGGCAAGCGCACTTTTATTACGATTTGTACATAAGTAGATAACATCAAAGTCAGCTTGTCATTTTGAAGCAAGTTCATCAGTTACTGTTTGAACTATTGTTTTGTTTCCAACCAAGATTGTCCAGATTTCAACTTAATAAAATTGGGAAGCTTATAAAAGACATGGACTAAGTCTATGTGTATTGTCATTATGCTTCATTTGAAAAAGGTAAGATGAACCCCCACCCAATATTGAAATTATGTTCTATAATAAATTAATAAAAAAAATTAAGTACTTTTTAAAGTGTTTTCACTTAGAATTACTATCTGTAGACTTAAAAAAATCCTAAGGGAACCAAAAATTTGTGGCGTAATAAGGTGAAAACTAATAATTAATACAATTTTATAATAATGGAAAATATTTTAAATATAAGAATGTTTATTAATACTTGCTTAAAACCTATGATAATATCAACCAATATAATAATATGTTATAAGTAAAAAAAAGTGTTTTTATCTTATAAGATCATCCAATTGTCTTAGGTGTTCATAACACATTTAAGCGTTCTAACACACTGCATTTCTGAAAGAAAGAACAAATGATTTTTTACTACGGCACATTTAGTTTTTCAAGCACAGCCTCAATTAGGCTAACCTAGCAATGTGATATTATTCACATATAAACAGGCGACCGTAAAACGGAGTGCTATTACAGTAGCAACTCACCTTTGACGTTTATCGCACCCCTACCTCAAGAGCATAGAGAATTTTGGTATTAGTGGCCAGGTTAACCACAACTAGAAAGGACCTCGTGATCTGAACCCCAGAGAAGATGAGCGATATCTACATACCCTTCAAGAAGTGTTGGATGGTTCTCTTGTCAAGTTGAGTATTAGATGGTAGGAAGACTGAAGATTTATGTTGGGTAAGTGGTTTGACATCTTGGGTTCCGGTTGGCTAGGCAATTGATGGCGTATGTTTGGTAAGTGTTTTGAATGAATATAATTCCGGTTGGCTAGGCAATTGATTGCATATGTTGGGTAAGTGGTTTGACCCAGATGATTCCGGTTGTCTAGGCATTTGTTGGCATATGTTGAGTAAATGGTTTGACCCAGATGATTCCGGTTGTCTAGGCATTTGTTGGCATATGTTGAGTAAATGGTTTGACCCAGATGATTCCGGTTGTCTAGGCATTTGTTGGCATATGTTGAGTAAATGGTTTGATCCAGATGATTCCGGTTGCATAGGTCGTTGATTGCATATGTTGGATAATGATTCGTTTATCTAGTATAATTGATAATTTAAAAAATATCAATTAACTTCAGTTAGTTTATAGTAGAAGTTATGATTTATATCCATTTGATAGGGTAATGCTGTGTATATAATTTACATTATTACGTATCCAATTCTTATGTGTTCTGAATTTCTTATCTATTGTTTTATCAATAAGTTAAAAGCAAAGCATTAACGACACTGTAAGACGTAACGAAACTCGCATTTGGTTTAAATAGTTTATCAAAAAAGTAACCTGACCTACTTCAAGTTATTCGTATACTTGTGTTTTAATTTATTCATGGTCTTTATATGTTATTGGGGATGGAAGGCTTATTATAAAAGGTATTATTGAATAAGACATGGTGAGTTTATGAATTTAAGAATTTCAGTGTGACGTTAAATTACGGGTAACAGTCTATTAATTATCACGCCAAATAAATGGAGGTTGAAAAAGCTCACACATAATGTGCACACCATAGATATAGGTTCACTTACACCACATTCACTGACTAACATAGTATGAATACACACACAACGCTTTGGTATTAGATACTCGGCTGTTTAGAAAGTAGACATGTTTTTATAACCAAACAAAAATTTACCTATTTATATTTGGAAAGTAAAAGAAACATATGCGTTGATGAGTTCTTAAGCATGAACCGCCTAAGCTTAATTTCATTTTATGTAAAAAAGATTTAATTGATAGTCTATAAAAGGTTTTATACATAATATATTAGTATAATATATAGTTGAGGCTTTCGTCAAGTCAAACACTTGATACTACTTAATTACATTAATTTAATTGTACTGAATGAAAAACAAAATTAGGTTCTCGATCTTAGAAAAGCATAACCTAACCTAACAATTCATTCACTATAATAACAATTACTAACTATTAAAAAATATATCAAAATAATTGTTACAAATTCATATAACCTTATTTTACTTCTTTTGATTGGACAGGTGGCATGAAGTGTAATATTACAAATCTGCTTAATTAGTGCAAATTAAAATATCTTTTCAGGTAACCAGTAATTTTTTTATCAGTATAAGGATTAAGTTGGGATTAGAAATTTAATAAAGAACGTTTAGAGATCTAGTGGAAATGAGTAAACGATAACAATTAATTTTTTATGATAACTACGTTTTCATTTGCAAAGAATATCTTTACTTTTATCTTTATGTCAAATCCATATTTAGTCCATAAATCATGCAATACAATAACAAACACCCGTTCTGTACTGTGACACATGTAGGGCACTGAGATATTGTTTAGTTCTTTCTACTAAGTTGTTTGCGAAATAGACGACTATCTTTGTGTTATTGAAGACGATAATCTTGGTGTTATTGTAGAATATTGTCTCAATTTTATTGTAGACGATAATATCTGTGTTATTGTAGAATATAATCTCGGTTTTAATTATTTGTAGATGATAATATATGTGTTGTTGTAGACGATAATCTCGATGTTATTGTAGACGGTTATTTCGGCGTTATTGTAGACGATAATATCTATGTTATTGTAGACGATAATATCGATTTTATTGTAGACGATAATATCGATTTTATTGTATACGATAGTCTCTGTGTAATTGTGGACGAGGATTTTTGTGTTATTGTAGACGATAAACTCGGCATTTTTGTACAGTCCACATTGTAATTTATTAATACGCAGACCATTACGTAAAATTCACACAAAGGGTTCAAATTATCTTACTTTATTATAAATTTTATCGTAAGTTACAGTTTCTTGTAAA
Organism: Stictocephala bisonia; assembly: GCA_035578905.1. Lineage (NCBI taxonomy): Eukaryota > Metazoa > Arthropoda > Insecta > Hemiptera > Membracidae > Stictocephala > Stictocephala bisonia. Next base: position 116,688 of record JAQJVL010001535.1, read on the forward strand.
ATTTTATTTACCATTAGTTGTTTGTATATTTATTTTTCCATTAAAGCTATTAGAAGTAAATAATTATTTTAATCTCCAATGTAAACTATATTATTATTTATAACTATACTATCGAAAAAATATTACCTATATAAAGGGTTTCAATAAATTATTTAATTGAAAATAATAATTGGTGATTTAGAAGTTCAGAATAAACACGGATAATGCATTGGCTTAAGCTAAGTATCCTTTGTTGACTCGCCAACAATGCCTCAGCTGTTTGAGTGCTCTGTTGATTATCAATTGTCAAAGCTCTCCAAATGAACACAATCGCATTACATATATGGAGGGCCTACTTTAGTCTTATTCAGCTTTGCACACACATATAAATGCCACAAATCACATACAGACATCATTAATTTATTACCTGGGGTCATAGTAAACAATGAGAACTTACTAATTTACTAATTAGCAAAATAGTATTTACTTATTTTTATATCTTTTACTAGAACTCTGTTCCAGCTTTTAGGACTGTTTAGTCAAAATATCTTTAGATTTTTTTCAATTGCAGTGTCTTTATATCAGCTATTATCACCTCCCAAATATTTCTTTAACTAAAATTATGTTAATACCTATAGATACGTCAGCTCAAAGATGCGAATTCGGGCTCTCTTAGTACATTCAAATTTAAGAAACTATTTTCTTGATTATTCCTAAATTTTAAAAACAGACCCTCACAGGACTGGTCTTGCTCATCAATTATTTTAAATTACATAATTTTAATGCAAATCAGGAAATTTTATATTAGATAATTAATGTATATGTTTGTTTTTATTTTATTACGACGAGAAATACAATGTCGCGTTTACCATCTTATGCTTTTTACTATCACACAATTTACAGAATTGATTAACTTTTTATACTGAAAAGGTACTTTTACCCGCTGTTCTTACACTCGCACACGTACTCACTGTACACTACGCACACGTACAGCGACACAGCACACGCACCCGCAGGATCACGCTTCAACGACTTCCTACAATTATACGACCTCTAATCCAAACCGTGAGAGGAAAGAGATTGTGTATGTATGAGTTACTCGCGCTGGTAATTCAGTTGCCTCTAATGCCGACAGAACAGCCTTAACAGATTTAATAAAGATAAAGGCATGTTTGGATCATTAATTAAGCCCCAAATCGTAATCTTCATTTCAATGTGAATATTTACAAAATATATTTGCAAATTTGGTAACAAAAACCTTATGGCGTGGTACTTAGGACGCATTTTGGATTGTGTTACAACTTGTGGATTATGTTTGCAGTTATAACAGTTTCAATTATGTGTTTAAAAGATAATCCAGTACTTTGAACGTTTAAGTATGAATGTAATAACGACGTACGTTACATTCACATATAACAGGTAAAATCTGGTTCTGGTTTTCAACGAACTATTTATATCTGAAACTGTACTGGAAGTAATCATTTATTTACACTCAAGGCTCTTGTCAAGTGCAATCCTGATGTAAACAACTCTCAACCAAATTCGTAGTTTTTCTGATATGTTTTTTAGCTTAACCAATCCAGCCCACTATCCTTGTTTTAGAATATGTTTTCATTGTTTTATTTTTACACTACGACCATAAAAAACATCATTTCCAACCATTTATATTTATTCTCCAGCACACAACTGGGCTTTCACATCCTTTGGGAGAATTTGTTACTGTAGTTGTTTGAACATATGAAAATGAATGACAAAGGCGTTAATATTTAATTTTCCTGGTTTTGTAGCTCATTCAAAGGGGTAAAACACCAACTGTTATCCACATTTGTTTCATTGTTGTTCTCATGTCACCATGAAGGACTAGCAATGCAGCATGGAAGTTCAACGTTTATCATTTGTTTTTGACTTTTTTTATGAAAAGCATGAAACTTTTTTATTTTAGTTTGAATAGAAGCCACCTAATATTTGGAACTAATCATATATTATTTAAAAACTCAAAATTGGTTTAGGCTATAACTACTATATCGAAACGCAGTATCTGCAAAACGTATTTAAAAATTTAAGTCATAAATTTATTCAAATTTTTTTAGGATGTACATTATAAACTATTAAATAAAAAGAATTCATTTTGTTTCTGCATCTGTATCTAAATAGTAATTAAAAATACCTGTTAATTATTTTACTCTATTGCTCGTTGATGCAGTTTTCTTCGCCCATTCTTCTTCTTTATGGTATTAAATTATCTAGTTAGTTTTTAAGTGACAACTTATTTAAAGTTGTACTATACATATTTAAACTTATGGAATATCTAACTACCCCCAACTAAATATCCCATCATTCCTCATGATGTTGAGTATGCAGACTGTGGAATTCATCGTCCTAGAAGCACGGAAGCCATTAGTGATCCCCCTTCCCATTTGGATAACCCTAGTTGCTTAAGGACAGACATTTCACAGCTAAACCATCATCCTTCATGTATTTATTCATGGTTTTCTAAGGTATGACCATGAAAGAAGTGGTACCAGCGGAAATAGTCGATGTGGCGTAGCTGATCAGGGTTCTCTGACATCTTGTACACATAAACAAAGAGTATCACATTTAGAAACCATATCATAGGAAGCAATCAATATCACCCATGGGAGTGATACATTATACCACTATACCAAAAGTGGTAAAATAAAATATGTTGGGCTAGTAAAAAACTCAGTCTCATTATACTTTAAATTAGATATGTTTATTTCCATTATGCCATAATAGGGTTGTTATAAAACACTCTTACCCTTACCCTTCATCTTGAAAAATACCATCTACATAACTGTAAGTGTCATACAATACGCCAAAGTTACCGCGTTGGGCTGTCTACTCGACTAACCTTTATGAAGGATCTGATCCCCAAAGAATAGTTTTATAAAAACTACAATTTTATCCTAGACATTGTGGTCTAAGCACATTTCCTTTATGCACTTATTAATAGCAGCTTAAAAGAACTATGAGACCTTGGATATAGGGTTGATTAAATTCATATAAATATGTACACTTATTCACCAGTGTAAGATATAACGATAATAATGAATATAGATGTACCTACCAGGGATACAAACGAATTCACTAACCTACGATCCAACTTTAAAATTTAAAAAGATAACAAGTATAATCAAGAGTAATCAGTGATTTACAAATTGTAATTAAATAGCATTAGCAAATGATTGATTGTATTGAAATATGACTCTGATTGAGTCATAATTTATGACTAACCTAAATGTTTAATGGGATGTAAAAATAATTTATCGCATAAACAACAAAATGTCACCGTCATTATATTTTTTTACTGTTTTAAAAGTTCTATGTTTAAACTTATTTAAGTACATTATTTTCATAATCTAACATATGTTACGTATATATTGAAAAATATGTATTTGTTCATTAAAAAAGGTCTTTTCTTAACTCCTAAGTCAGACAATCCATTGTTGTACATGTTTATTGTGATTTTAGGTTATAATTAATTGCAATATAATGATTTCGTAGACTGAAAAATCTACTTCCTTACTGTTATTATTGTTCATGTGTTGGTGAATTGGATAATGTTAGCCATGTCGACTTTTCCAAGAAAAATCTTTAGTCTGAATGTACTCAGGTGCCACTTTTTGTCATACTTGCCACTTAGATAATCTTTTATTGAAACAATCTGCTCATTTTTCCAATTTCATCCCTACATTTATTTATACAAATGTCATTGTTAACTTGATTAAAAGTCTTGACAATTTAGGAACTCACTCGGCCACATGTTAAAAATAATAAATTGCAAAAAAGTTAGTAAGTTAAACTTTATTATTAAAAATATATTATATTTCTTCACCAATAACCAGTTATAAGAATAACATCAAGTACCAAACGATTTTAAATAAATTTCTACTAGTCGACTTATATTATTGTTACATATGAGGGAGACAAAGGTAGTGGACATTTGCCATCATTACGTGAAAATTACCAATCAAGACGTTTCCATTTAGTAAAACCCAAACCTTTTTAAAGTGTTAAAAACTAGATGCCATCGTCACTGCCGGTCGTAAGACTTCATCACTTTTGTAGTATTTAATATATTTAAAATGTAATTGTAATAGTTAATTAGAATGGATAGTAGTCTGAGTCGTTCCGAGTCACATATATAATTTTGTGTGCAAGTTTGAAGTTATTTTAAATTAATATTGTTTCTCAGGTACTATATATTTATTTTATTATGATTAGTTGATGTAATATTATTTCAGTCTGTTTTGAATATTAATTTGGTTGTGTTTTAACATTTTTTTCATTGATATCGTGAACTGGTCAGCGGCTAATTGGTCATATAGTTTAACCCTGTTAACAATTTTATATTTAGTAGAAGTTTATTTTGTTCTACCCCATTCTATGATCTAGGTTAACATGTAGATAATTATTAAAGTAGATTAGTTTAAGAACGTAGTTTGTGTAGATGTAATTTAGTTTTTAGTACTTGAAAAAGGTTTGGGTTTTACCAAATCGAAACGTCATGATTGGTAATTTTCACGTAATGATGGCAAATGTTCAACTACCTTAGTTCCTTCATCTGATACTCCATCATTAACAAATTTTGAAAACAAATTTGTTACATGTTAATAATTGCAAATTGAAATGGATATTTTGAATTAAAATGTTTCCTTCTACGTTCAGCAGATAAACTGTTGTAGAACCACAATGTATATTTACTATATGCTATATTTCACTATTCTATGTAATGTATCTACCATACTGTGCTCAGAAAAAAAAAAAACAAACGAATAATATATCTTCAGACAGAGTGCTCCTTACCTCAATATTATCTCATTATTTATAAACACTACTTCTACTTTCAATAAGAATAGATTTTACATATTTAAAACGACTTAATAACGCGGATGATTACACTACCAATAGTTACAGAACTTGTTACATAAAAATATTCCTGATTCTTTTTGTATTTCATTTGCAATGTTGTCAACTGTAGTTATAAATATATTCGATATGAGAGATCTACCTGCACTTTATGAATATAAATATTGTTTGATATTAATTCAAACAGCTTAAATGCAAACTAGAAGATCAAATTATGCAATTATTTATGAAACGTACAGCGTTACTTATACTATTGACTGATATATTATTTTTAATGGTTATATAATAATGTTTCTTTTATTATCACATCATATTATTGATAAGGGTCCTTACTGATCAATCAATCAAATATTTATTTGCAATGACATTACAAAAATTTAAAGCAATTGTCCTCCCCATAAAAAATCTAAAACATACATCCCATATCAAAGCCTCTGTCAAAACATACATCATTTATGGTTGCACTCATAGCATAGTCACTCATACCAAATCACCACTTCCGACGCCGGTTGTCAGTCTTCTTATTATGCGGTCCCTCAGTTGTATGCCATAAACTCGTCCACACTATAAAATGCATGAGACGCTAAACAGCGTTTGAGACGAGTTTTTAACACCTTTAGCGTTGGGGCATTCTTAATTGAATCCGGCAACTTGTTGACAAAACGAACACCTGCGTGTGAGGGCAAGCGTTCGTGGACTATGTTTCCCAGTTCGGTAGTTCTAATAATATCTATTATCCCATAGTTCTAATAACAACGGAGTTCCAATGTGTATCCCATTACATCTGATACAACTTATGAGAAGGAGGGCATTATCCTTCCAATCATCTTAAACTAAAAATAGTTACTTCATTATATAGCATTGGTACACGATAGTGGCAACGTTTCTACTTAGTGTATTAATGTTGGCAATTTCTAATTGACAGTATGTTCAATTTTTCACTCCTACAAAGATTGTCACACATTTATATAAATAAATTTACCTTTCTTAATCCAGGCACGTTGGTCACTGTTTCTTATCCATCTTATCAGTATCAAAGTTCAATATTTTATCTTCCACAAAATATATATATAGTCACAAAATATATTTAAAATCTCACATGAAATGGCCTATATTTTGTTTTATTAAATTGCATTCGTAAATAGTATAAGATCTTCCCTCCCTCTTATGGCTCCATCCAGATTTTACTGGCGTTTGTTTTGCGTTCGTGGTTCTCCAATTTAAAAATGAAATGCTTAAAGATAAACTATTTTGTATACATTTAAAATTTTTGAAAATTGACAAGAAAGTACAATAATACGTGAATAATCGCATTGTTAGAGATTTAGAATAAGCTTTCTGGACAGGCTGTACTTATTATCAAATAATAATCTCGGGAAAATTTAATTTTTTTATTTATATACGTAAGATAATGTATAGATAGTCAAATATTTTTCTACACAAAAAAGTTCGTATATAAAGAAGCAAGAATGTTAAAATTCAAATGTTTAATTTATTGTATACAAAGGCATTTGAAAGAGACATTGATTAAGTTATACATTTTATCCTGTAATTACCCAAAGTGGTTTCCTTTATAAATGTGTGTGTTCGGAATAAACTATCGTACATTTTCTTATTAAGCACAATTATAGTCTTAAAATCTTATGGTGAGGTTCTAGGTCACATATTAGATATGCGTGAGTAAGACAGTAGACGCATTCAGACATCACAAAAGTATATTTGCCATATAGTGGTGAATCACAATAAAAGTGACGTTGAGAAATTTGGTCCATATTCAAGATTTTTTTAACGTGGCTCCCACAACTAATGCTCAAAACCTGTGTGAATTCCCACTTCAACGTGTTTTTCCCCAATAAAATTGTCTGTTGTTTTGTTTACCAACAACATTGATCTTATTTTAAAATACACAAAATAAGAAGCTAAAGCCATTGTACGTACAAATTTTCGAAGTTCACAATTTATTTTCATTTCAAATTAAGTTAATTTAGTGTTATGCTTCCTACTTGATCTTAATAAACTAAAATTTGAAACAGTTATATCTTAAGTCTTGATACCAAAACCAAAGTATAAGACCCTTTGGGATTTTAAAACTGCCAGCTAGCAAGTATCTAATTACTTATAAAAATAAATCAGTTCTGTAATTCAAATCAAATTAGTGATTCCCTGCATAATCATACATTTTATACTCAACTACAATAAAATAATGACTCATTTATTTTTATTATTGAATGCTTTTGAAAGTCCTTTTCTATAGTAAATCAATGTCTGTGTTGGCAGCATATATAAGATTTATTGCAACTTGCTTAGAAAAATGTATAAAAACAAGCCCTTACCCACTATTTCAATACTACTGTTTATGATTGGTTAAAAATAATCGTTCTTAGCCTGCTGAGAATGTTGTGACATTAGAGAGTACAATACGTGTGATATGGAAGACACATTGTGGTCCTGGGACCAATCACAATTCATCTCCTGATTAAATTGCCTTCACATATGTTGCATTAATACAGTGTCAATCTGCTACAGTAGCATTATCAAATTTGGCATTCGCAAAGGCCGTCCTAATGTAATCAAAATATCTTTTTATTGAAAATAATTTTGTTTATAAAATGAAGTCATCCTCATTAAACTACACCTAAATTCTAATGCTTGAGGGAAATATCTATTCATTTTACTGTAAATTCTTCTTTAAATTGAGATTGGAATAAAATAGATGTAATAGATGTATAACCGGTTATGGAAAATAATTAAAACTATCATATTAGATGTCCTAAATCATTTAGCCAACCACCTACAATTTAGTACGTAAATATGTTTTGCTAATACTCTTAAGTATATGGTAAAATGTATACATAAAATTACAAATTCCGGACAGACTAATGGAATAGAATTTATTTTACTTGACATAATGCAATTGAGTTCAGCCCATTTATACTGTTACACAAGACAGTCCCTGGAAGGTCATTATTTATCAGGACAGTTCAGCAATGTGCTTGCAACTTCAATACCAATAAATCCAACCCTTTTTTAAAAATAGACTTCTCATTATTTGTGTGGACGTGTTTTGTAGATCTCGTTTTAAACTATTAAATTAAACTTGTTTACGAACTTGTTCTATTAAAATGTTAAATATACACAATACATAAGTCCACTTTCTGTAAACGTAAGGGTTTAAAATACATAATACATAACAATAATGTATTAGGAGAAGATTTATCGTACAATATGATTGTTAAGAAGTTAGTTTTTATTGCACAATATAATTTTACTTTACAATAAAATTACCACTTAATTGAGAATTTATCAGCGTATTATATTAATTGTATTATATTATCGCATTTTATTATAAAATATGTTTACAAAGCAACCTGTAATCGAGTCCATATTCTAAAAATATAATATTTGTTTACTGCTTTCATACACCCATTTGATATGGTAATTTGTGTCGGATATAAATCCTAGAAGACAGATATTTTTATCCAGCCAAACTTAATTATCATTACAGAAACTGTTTGCAGAGATTATTCTGAATTTTTCCATACAGATTTAAGTATCTAAACTTTTATTAATAACGAAAATTTAGGATCAAAACTGAGGATATTTATGCTAATTTAAATTGATTTTTAACGTTTGCGTTGCTATATAATTTATTATTTTTTTTTTGTTTTTAGTTAACTTCATTTTACAGTTTACATGGGCCTACCGGCCTGTGCGTCAACTTTATTCAACGAGTGAAGTACCGAGCGTTGGCTCAATGGGGATTCGAACCTTGGACCTTGCCCTTCGCAGTCTTATCCACTGAGCCACCACACCGGCACACAATAATGATTTTACGAATAAACAATAAATTAAGCATTATTTTCTATACATGTATACTGACATTGACAATAACTTTAAATTGGTATCAAACAATAATAATTTACTGAGATGTTTAAGTTAAAATTATATATATTAACCTAAATTATATTAGATTATAGAATACAAATAATATAAAATTGTGCGTTACTAGTGAAATATGTAATTTTCCTAGAGTAAAAAGGTGATTCCCTTGGAACTTTTCAGGATCTGATCTTATATTCCAGCCACATAGTGCTGTTATTTGTCCAACTCCACCAGCTCATTTTTGTCTTGATCGTGTTAAATTGGGTTACAATCCTTTAGCACGTAAGCCAAAGTAATTCTGTGGAAACTAAACTGAATAAACACAATCAAAAAGAAAGTGTTTAACGCTTTTCTTATCATGTTTCTAATAATTTAAGTAAATTAGGCTAACTTACCCTCACTACAGTTTTCAATTTGTATAAATACCCATTAAAAAGTAGAAAAAGTTTATATAAGCGAACCAATGTTTTTAATTTCAAAAGAAATGACTCAAAATTAAATAAATACCTTTTATGTCAATTATTTTGATAATGTCGGCACTGGTGGCACAGTGCTGTAACTCAGCTACTCGAGGATAAAGTGTTTGGGAGCTTGTAGGCGATAGGTTCCATGCTCGGTTCTCCTAATACCGACACGGCGTCCACTCAATGGTTGGCATCAACGTAGACACTACTAGAGAAGTCTGGAGTCCGTGTTGAATGGTAGTCAAGGTTCAGATGTTGTGTAGGGAAGAGAACTGAAGGTCAGACTTGTCAGTTAGCCGAAAATCAGACCAACACTACGTGGTTCGGATTCCACGTAAAGCTGTAGGTCCCATAGTTACCCTGGCTATGGGGCTATTAATAAATAGTCCTTTCTGAGCTAAGTCGAACTCAGATAGTAACAATTCTACACTCGTTCATCAACACTCGTCACACTCATTCACTCCTCATATTCGCCTATATCTCTATGATCGGCGTCTTAGAGATAAATAATGAATAATAATGATTGTAATATTAATTTCCTATAAGATATAAACACATAAGATTAAAACACATAAGAGATAAAACACTCCAAAAAAATTTAGGAGAACCAGTAGTGGAGTGTTCTCCTAAAAAAGCATAGGTAAAAAGCAAGTAACATTGATTTTAATTTTTAACTCAGAAATAATACAAAACCACGCTCGAACTTGTGAAACGTATCAAGTATAGTAAGCTTAATGAGAGCTTTGGGCACTCAAAGTCCAAGTAAGTACGTAAGAACTGGATAGCAAAGTCCTTATACCCACCTTGACATACACCCTCTTTATTAAAAATCAACAACAAAAATGTATGTACAGTTAAAATATACGAAAACATTCATAGCATGGCAATCTTATATTAGTCATTATATTACTATTATAACTAGCCATCAAAATACTAAGACGGGAGACAATAATATAACTAGTTAATTTTTTTAACTCTTTGTTATTTATGTTTTCCCACCAGTTGAGTTTTGAAAAATACAGCCTTTCTGTCTTTACCCCATTATGTTCTGATTCTTATAGCCCTTGTTTGGAGTTTAATTTTTCATTTTTAACTTTTATTCTAAAACTAGTACTTGTGTAAATTTCTTCTTTGCTCATTTTAGAAAAGTCTGTATATATTTTATTAACATTATGCTTTCATTGTTCATGCATTGATTTCATTGTTCATTAGCAAGTGTTGCTACGTATTTTACAATTCTTATTAAAAATATTCTTTAAGTTTAGAAGGTTTCTATGATCTGTGTAAATGTTCTGTCCATCTTAGCCCAAGAACTGTCTTATTATTTTCCTTCATTCTCTCTTAACACGTTTCATATATTATTTCTGTTAAGTGTCGTAGTTTTACTGCCATATAACTTAAAGATTTTATAACTGTATTTTAGTGCCTAATTTTCGTATTTAGAGACAAACATTTTTACTATAAAAGATTTGCATCTATCCTAGGTCATACAAGCTTTTTGTATTCTTTCTTATTGTATGTATTGTTCAGTGATAACTTCTCCCACATAATTATAGTTAATTTCTCTATATTTCACTCGTAATTTTAGACATTTATAAATTACTCTAGTAATCACTTTATTTTCAACACTGTTTACCCATTATTCATAGTAAAGAACATTTACTTATTGTAACCCTATATATTACTATATATTACTTTAAAAGCAAATAACTGTCATCAAAGTTATTTTTTTTAGCAACAATTTATTATGAAATGGACATTTAAGAGTCAACCTATCTATTAAATGTTTACCCCAGTTACTTTAATAGAGAAAAACATTTTTACTATAATACCTATATAACTTGTTCCTAGAGCTTAAAATTAAATTCATCATTAACATCTTCTTATTTTCAGATAACGGCACTCTCCGAATTATAATCTGAAAAGGGTATTTAGTAACATCGTAGGAGCTATTGTCATGTAATGTATAGTTATTGTATTACTAGAAAAACATGACCGACTTTAAATATATTTTAGTAACAGTAAACCTTATCTGACGGATAACTGAAGCTTTGCAGCTTCTCAATTCAAATATTGTGGGATTTATTTTGACGTCTATCATTTCCAACACTTTCCTGTAACGAAATATATACAAAGAAATATTTACCTTATATTTTGTTATTTTGCTCGACAATGAAAACACTTAAAAAAGGAGAGATCTATCTTTCTTTGTTTAAAATAGTAACAGTAAATGTTGTAATACATGTTATAAATGGCGCAATACATCTAGACATTTACCCGCTGCTTAATGGAATTTGTAAGTGCTTAGTTTAAGAACGGTTGGTCGTTATAGCAGCCCAGTGGCTAATATTTCACCCCACCAGCTTAATTAAAAAAAAAAAAACTTACAGTCTGTCAATGGTAAGACACCAACATTGTAATTTTATTATTGATTTAAACATTTAAAATTAATCTGTTACGCTATATTCCTGAAAATTGTTTCGTAAGAATTGTGTTCAAGTATTAAATGGTACGTTGGAATTATAAACTGTAAGAACTGCATCGGTGTAAATCACTGAGAGAGTTATAGGACGTTTTTTAAAACATTGAATGATGAATTTAACATAACTGGTTGTCAAAACAACTAACTTAGTTCTCATCTTTTTAACAAGAAAATACTTATAACACAGTCTTCGAGCTCACAATACAGTTATATTACTAATTGGTATACAATCTATAGGAAAATCATACGGGAATACCTTCTATTAGTGAGATTTTCTAATAATGTAATCAACTCTAGTATACTTTCTTTTCATTAATTGTACCCAATATTCAATGAGTTGAGAAATGTCTCATGATATTTCAGTATTATCTAACACATTACGTACTCCACAAACGAAATCTGATTTTAAATGAATAATATGACTAAAAAAATTACAATGACTTATATTTTTAGTTATTAGATTATGACTTTTACCGAAAGGTTATTGGTACTGTTTTATAGGTTATTGCATTATTTGCATTACCGTTCTCTTTTTTGTCCTATTACTTACTAAAAACATAATCAACAGTAAAATATAGCAATTTATTGCACCTATTTTCATCATGTTATACGATATATATTGAAAAGTCATTAGTAACTAGTTTTATTGTCAAAGTTGAGTTTTATAATTCATTTTCGTAATTAAACTCATTTTTTTACCATTATTTATAAGTTTTATTTCAAAACCAACTACATCCGAAAAGGTTATTTTCAAAACGATCTACATCTTTACAGTTAGTTGCAAAAACCAGTACATCCAGGAGATTAAGATCAAAACCAACTATATCAAGAATTATATTGCTAATTATTCGAAAAATATAAGTAATAGAGCATTGTCACTTTCTTGCATTGTTTACATATCTCAAGCCAGGCTAAATCCAAGATAACATTTTTTTTAGTTTATTCTATTTTACAGTTATGCAGTTTTTTGTATTTCCTGAAAAGTTGCGTCAAAGTGATGTAGACCGTTTTGATACTAGACGACTTCAAATACGGTTCATAATAGACCGAGTGAGATAGTGACCAGCTGGAGTTGACAAAAACTGATGGAATGTAGACCAGTCTGCTCAGTCATGTGACTAAACTAATCTGGATATATAGGCCAGTAACGTGCTACCTCTGTGGCCAGCTGGAGTTGTCAAGGACTGATGGAATGCAGGCCAGCCTCCTCAGTTATGTGACGTAACTAATCTGGATATATAGGCCAGTAACGTGCTACCTCTGTGGCCAGCTGGAGTTGTCAAGGACTGATGGAATGCAGGCCAGCCTCCTCAGTTATGTGACTAAACTAATCTGGATATATAGGCCAGTAACGTGCTACCTCTGTGGCCAGCTGGAGTTGTAAAATACTGTTGGAATGCAGGCCATCCTCCTCAGTTATGTGACTAAACTAATCTGGATATATAGGCCAGTAACTTGCTACCTCTGTAGCCAGCTGGAGTTGTCAAGGACTGATGGAATGCAGGCCAGCCTCCTCAGTTATGTGACGTAACTAATCTGGATATATAGGCCAGTAACGTGCTACCTCTGTGGCCAGCTGGAGTTGTCAAGGACTGATGGAATGCAGGCCAGCCTCCTCAGTTATGTGACGAAACTAATCTGGATACATAGGCCAGTAACGTGCTACCTGTGTGGCCAACTGGAGTTGTAAAAAGACTGTTGGAATGCAGGCCAGCCGGCTCAGTTATGTGACTAAACAATCTGGATATATAGGCCAGTATCGTGCTACCTCTCTGGCTAGCTGGAGTTGTCAAGGACTGATGGAATGCAGGCCAGCCTCCTCAGTTATGTGACGAAACTAATCTGGATACATAGGCCAGTAACGTGCTACCTCTGTGGCCAGGTGGAGTTGTAAAAGACTGTTGGAATGCAGGCCAGCCTCCTCAGTTATGTGACGTAACTAATCTGGATATATAGGCCAGTAACGTGCTACCTCTGTGGCCAGCTGGAGTTGTCAAGGACTGATGGAATGCAGGCCAGCCTCCTCAGTTATGTGACGAAACTAATCTGGATACATAGGCCAGTAACGTGCTACCTCTGTGGCCAGCTGGAGTTGCCATAGACTGTTGGAATGCAGGCCAGCCTCCTCAGTTATGTGACTAAACTAATCTGGATATATAGGCCAGTAACGTGCTACCTGTGTGGCCAACTGGAGTTGTAAAAGACTGTTGGAATGCAGGCCAGCCTCCTCAGTTATGTGACGTAACTAATCTGGATATATAGGCCAGTAACGTGCTACCTCTGTGGCCAGCTGGAGTTGTCAAGGACTGATGGAATGCAGGCCAGCCTCCTCAGTTATGTGACGAAACTAATCTGGATACATAGGCCAGTAACGTGCTACCTCTGTGGCCAGGTGGAGTTGTAAAAGACTGTTGGAATGCAGGCCAGCCTCCTCAGTTATGTGACTAAACTAATCTGGATATATAGGCCAGTAACGTGCTACCTGTGTGGCCAACTGGAGTTGTAAAAAGACTGTTGGAATGCAGGCTAGCCTCCTCAGTTATGTGACGTAACTAATCTGGATATATAGGCCAGTAACGTGCTACCTCTGTGGCCAGCTGGAGTTGTCAAGGACTGATGGAATGCAGGCCAGCCTCCTCAGTTATGTGACGTAACTAATCTGGATATATAGGCCAGTAACGTGCTACCTCTGTGGCCAGCTGGAGTTGTCAAGGACTGATGGAATGCAGGCCAGCCTCCTCAGTTATGTGACGAAACTAATCTGGATACATAGGCCAGTAACGTGCTACCTCTGTGGCCAGCTGGAGTTGTAAAATACTGTTGGAATGCAGGCCATCCTCCTCAGTTATGTGACTAAACTAATCTGGATATATAGGCCAGTAACTTGCTACCTCTGTAGCCAGCTGGAGTTGTCAAGGACTGATGGAATGCAGGCCAGCCTCCTCAGTTATGTGACGTAACTAATCTGGATATATAGGCCAGTAACGTGCTACCTCTGTGGCCAGCTGGAGTTGTCAAGGACTGATGGAATGCAGGCCAGCCTCCTCAGTTATGTGACGAAACTAATCTGGATACATAGGCCAGTAACGTGCTACCTCTGTGGCCAGCTGGAGTTGTAAAATACTGTTGGAATGCAGGCCATCCTCCTCAGTTATGTGACTAAACTAATCTGGATATATAGGCCAGTATCGTGCTACCTCTTTGGCTACCTGGAGTTCTCGAAGACCATTGGAGTGTAAGCCAGTCTGGTCAGTCATGTGAGTGAACAAATTGGGATAGTTATAAATAAGTATTTAGAAATATTATGTATAAGATGCGTTCTGAAGAAGGCTCTAGATGACTGGTCTTAGAGTTGTTACAAATAAATATAATCCATCACAGATTGATTATATAAGAACGAAAATAACAAAATTATACTTTAGGCTTATAATGTCCAATTCCTGAGAAAAGACTGAACAAATCATAAAAACATTGAACTAAGTGAATAAAAATGAATTTAGTTTTAATTAAGTACACGAAGACATGATAAAACTCAACTTAACTAACTAATGAATACCTATTCTATAAAATTAAACATGTATTTAAAACCAACCTTTTGATATTTACACACAAAATATATACAGTACAAGTAAACGTCACACAACACAAATTTATTACAATATACAATATATAATAATACATCAGTAAGTGTATGTTTAGATGCAGAGCACAAACGTAGTTAAGTTTCGGTATAATTCAATGGTGTCCAAACCATTAATTCTGTCACCACAGTTCTCATGTAGCTTGGTTCAACAAGGTAATATAGTAAAGCAAGGTACTTGCAAGTAAATGGACTGGAAAGTCACTGTTAACGTCTTTTTACAGATGTTTCATAGAGAATTACGGTGTTTTATGTCGGATCTTGAAATCGACATAAACCATTCCAGTCACGTGACTAAACATTATCAGATAAATTTCATAAATTATTTATTTATGTGAGGATAATTAATTATTTTATATCGTAATAAATAATTAGTTTTTGCTATTAAGACCATACTAATGATAAGTCTTCTGATGGTGTTTGAATTTATCCCTTCCAAGCATTCATTCAGCCTTTTATGAAGGAAAGCGTTATTAAACTTCTGTATCAATGACTTGCAACCTTTGATTTACTCCATTACATTACATTATAGCAAGTGCATAGTTATGTCTTAATTTTGTGTTATAAAATTACGCAAATTAACTTAAGTCAATTTAGAATAGTTAAAACTATAAAAGGTGGTTTTCATTTTTTTGTAGTACATAATTTTTTTTTGAGATCAATTATTTACTATAACTATAGCTAACTATATATATCCAAGTTTGGTCCAATACTTTCTGATTTTAGTGTACAAGGCGTTTCAATTGTACAGGATGGAAAAAAATATGGAAACGCTTTAAAAACTATTGTATGTGTATTTGACTTGTACATGAACAATCTTGTACATAATTATGGTTACAACGAACACACTTTTTGACACCATTAGAGACATTTCATATTTTTAGAGGTACGTCCAGGACGGCCCACAAGAAGTTGGACGAAAATCTTAAATGTAAGCCTAGGTCGAGTTTCAGAACAAATGAAATGTTATACAAAGTCAAAGTCTAAAAAATACAAAATGAAAATTATACTTTATGAACCAAAATTAAAAAAAACTAATGATCAGTTATTTACACTATGTAACAATTACCTAAAATGTTTAGTATTTAGGTGCATGCCTCAACTTGATTATATTTTAGTAAAAAGGTTTATTAATTTTTGGACCTCATCGACAAGTTCTACGTAACTTGGCGGGGCCAAACTGTTGTGCATTTTTGTATTCTTTAAAATAATTGAAATATAATAATTTATGCAGAATGAATATATTTTCTACTAATATAAACATATTAAAGTGCTTTTAAGAACATTACGCTTATATACAATTGATGCAGTGTCTTACTGATATTAAATGTTCAGGCACTTCCCTCATCATACGTAGGCCTTTACTTGAATTGAAGCTGCTCTTGGTCTGATAATAGTAGAAACATTTACAGAAGTTCAATATTTCACTCGTAAACAAGATGGTGGTCTTTTTGTCCTAAGATTTGTTACCATGTATTTACTTGGAAATGTACTATTTTTACCCACCTCGGAAATTACTGAAGTAAAATTTTCAAACAATGACATGTCCATACGCGTTATAAATTCACCCAAAAGTATATCTGAATGTCGACTCAAAAAAACAAAAAACAAACTCAAAGATAATTTTTCACTTCATCTCAAAAATACGAACACGTTTAAAAAGTGTAATTACTAAGGGGTCTCATACCTTATAAACTAAGACGTTCCTCGGGAAGCAAAAAAGAGTGTAGTAAAATATAATGGCCAAGAGGTATACCAAACTACAGGTATGACAAATCTGATGTATGATTACAATTTATCTCTTAATTGTAAATTTACCAATATATTTTAGAAGATGCAACGTTCATGACTTCTACTCAACTGAAAATTTAAAAAATTTCCCAAAACATAAAAATGAGTAACTAAAAAGTAACACACTCAAGTGGGGTATAGAATCAAATGTATTCTTCACTTAATTCCTAATATACCATCATATTTAAGAATATAAAATTTTTAGGGGCTCCTATAGCCCCAAAATCAAAATTTGTTGCCATACTAGCCAAGTATCCTCGCAAGGCCATAGGCCGAGCTTCCTCATGACGCCGTAGACTAAAATCCACAAATCTTGACGAGGCCATAGGCCAAGTTCCTGAAATTAAGTTTTAGCAGAGTTACAGTTAAAGTTTCGTCTTATTTTACAAGGCGAAGCTAAGGAGCCCTCTCTAACATTTAACCTGGGGACCAATGGCTTTACATGACCTCCGAACCACGGGAATGGCAGAGAAAAACTGTTAATGGTCATATCGGGAATCAAACCTGGTCCGTCTGCGTGGTAAGCCAACGCCTTAGCCCCTTAGCTACGGCCGCTCCTCTAAGAGTTACCTAGCGAGTGACAGAGTTAGCGCTTTCCATGACGTAGTTTTAACCTACGCATGCCACTTACGTCATCAGACGTGTTGGGTTAGGATCACTATGTAAGACAGAGTTAGCTCTGTATTCCTCAACCCTGTCTAACTCTGACGTTATAGCTCAAAGATTCGATTCTCTTCACACAGATTTAGTTATTCGGTTACACCATGAATATGAGGAAATCGTTCAATAGTATAGTTTCTTTAACTTACCTTTAAGCAGTATAAAGTATACGTTTAGTAACTTATTAAAATAAAATTTCCAAATGTTATCTTGTAGAATTATTATTTCATAGGGAGAAATATTGCGAGGAAAATATTAGGAGGAAAATTGAAGCAAAAAACAATCATGGTTGTGTTTCAATTATTTTGAACCATATTTTTGTTGTAACTAATTGTGAATATATAAGAAGGAAGTTTTGAGACATATATATTACTTATCATATTCATAATTTCTTTGTTTGTATCATTATTATATTCATGTATCATAGGATTCAACATATTATTATTCCCTTTATACTTACTTTTAATAAAAATACTCTGAAAAAAATTCTTAATCAAGAACGAGATTTATAATTCCAACAAATACTTATTTATTTGCTCTTAGATTTCAATTCAATTGTTTTTCTATACAAAAATTTCGGGAAATATTTCAATGAAATAAAAGCAAACAAGAAATTTTATGGGTTGTAATATTTCAGTATGTTATAATTCATCTGTAGTTATACAATTTAATATAGATTAATCAATTAACTAAACAGCATAATATTACCTGTACCAATAATTTCATAGGCTAATACTAAGCTGGGTTATTGACACATTCGATAAGACAAAACCGTATAATGTCCTAACATAATGAACTTGGTTTAATTGGGCAATATAGGAGAATGTTTACGTTCTCTACCCCAATATCAGCTGTACCAATTGAGTGATCAAAGTTGGAATGTTGGCCGGACTGCTCAGTCATGTGAGTAGGGTAAAGTGGATAACAATGTCAATAAAACGGGTACCTTTGATGGCTTGTTAAGTCTTTCAACTGTACCATGCTTCTAAGTAGACGAGCAAGTTATATTCCCTAATTATTTTGCATGTTCATTACATCCCATATTTGGCCAATCATTAAGTTCATTTGTAGTTTTCTTGATAATTTTCTTGACGTTACTAAAATTATAATTATAGTGCTTTAGGGTTAAATGAAAAAAATTAAATATGATACTTTATTTAGTTGTCAGCATTAGTTATGTTAAATATGGTATTCCTATTTAGAAGACAACAGAATTTTTTTTATACTGGACTGTCATAATTGTCATGAAAAGTTTTTTAAAACTTAAATATTTTTAATAAAAATATTAGGCTTTCGTTTTATTATTTTTTATATTCGTAAACTTTGTTACTATATGAATAGTATTGAATAAATCTCTGAAATCTAGCCTTACTCTCTACCTGTGACAGCTTTGTTGAAATTTAGTTGTTTTTTTTTTCTTTTCCTGTGAATTTGTTAGTAAATTTGTGCAATATAGGCTTATTTTAAATAATTTAGAGAGCAATTAGAACACTAAATAATAAGTTTACGTGAGGAATGAATGCCTGAAGTAATTCTGGAAATAATGTTATAAAAATATACATTAAAGGCAAATATCTCCAGGAAGAATTGAGAGTAATTTTACTACAATGAACCAGTGTCCATGCATTATTATTTAAGTCAACAGTTTAACACATTGGTATTAAATTGTTATAGTTTTTAAGTTAATTTGAAAAAAATACTGAAAGAGAGTATTTACTTCCAACTATAATGCTCTGATTTCCAGTGCTTGAGTAGATTTTTCTAAAAAAGAACTTTTAAAGGATAGATCATTAGATTGTTTTTTATCTGTAAGATACGAACGGAGTCATTTGTATGTTAAGGATCTACTACAACCTAAAATGTATAATTGCTGCAAAAACGTCTGGTACAAACAGTCAAAACTTTTCTGGACTCAGAATGTTTTAGTGTTCTATGAAACACTCTAAGTTTTCACTAAGCTATATTTTCATAATAGTCCATAGTTGTTATTGTATGAATAAAACTTAAGTTTTTATCAAGATACTAAAATTTCTCTCCTTAATGAATGTTTGTTTTCAGTTTATTCTTTTTTCCTCTTTTTTATCCACTATAAGGACGATAAAAAGCTATAATGATGTCAAAATGGTTGTCAAATGACGAATAAATCTTGCTAGTTTGTCTATAGAAATTAAATATTTCCCAGATGAAAAATCTTACCATTATTATGTAAGTTTATGGTCGTGCTGAAAACTGAAGCTGTTTTATTCGGAATATTTCTAACGCCAGTGTCAGTAGTAGAGTTTGTTATTTATGTTGAAACGTAAAAACCATTTTAGTCCACAGGAGGTCGATATATCACCAACCCCCATTTGTAGTGAAGTTTCTTTGTTATTCTTAATACTCAACTGAACAATAAACGTGACCTTACTGAAATTAATTAGAAAAAAATATTAATAATCAAAATACGTTCCAACTTGATAAGTGGATTTCCATTTACTACGTATAATATGTAGAGTAATTTAAAAAAAGATATGATTTTTATTTTTTTCATAAAGTTGATACATTTAACTGAAGATAAAGTATAATATAATATAAGGTCACAGCTCTCCTTTATTTTGTTATCTTCATAATTTGTAATTTTCCATACAAAACAGCACCCACCCCCCGTTTGAAGCTACCTTTCAAACTTCTCCACAAAAACTATCATGCATCTTAAAATCTTGAATTTTGAAAAACGTCAATTGTATTTGTCCGGATGATATGTTCTTCTATTTATTAGCCCATAATATTAATTTTGTCATCCTCATTAGTCCTACTAAGCAGTCTGGCAATTTTATTTTTTTGGTAAACGATTTCATGCTATTTATGTTCGATTTAAAAGCGTTTTCCTCTTTTTCATGCAAAATCTAAACAATATGAGTGAATTTTATTCTTCGTTTGTTTGGAATCATTGTTTACGAAACATGTTATTTTCAAATCAGTAATTAAAATTTACATGTTCTTTTTTATAGTCATATGAATATTCTGATTGGTCATTTGAGATATTATCAAAGCACTCATGCAGAGTAAAAATACTGTACTTTGGTTCGTATTATTGTGTGAGTTTTCCTAACTTAAAATTCGATACAACTTTATAGTTGATACCAACAGATAACACATAATAATTTATAGTTAATACCCTTCAAGACTTTTCAGTAAATAAAGCTGCATTAAGTCTACAACATAACACTATACACACATATAATTACGGCTAACTAGAGCTGTTATTTTCCCAGAGCGAAACTTTTCATCCACGCTAAGATGCCTGTCCACGACGTACCACTTAAGTGTTTTACTGCAGTCGCTACAATACAAACTTTTCTCCCTTTTTAAAACTGACAGGTCATCTTTTATTCGTTTATTCATACTCCTATTTGTGTAATTACTCTTTTATGTTTGTAACAAGCTGTATTGTTTATTATGTGAGCTACTAATTTTCAACACAACAATTATCTATTTTTATACATAATTTAAAAATACATTGTTATTCCACCATTTGATTGTCATAACGTATTACTGTATTTTTTGAGTGTATAAAATTAAATTATAATATACAAAATCGTAGCAATTGGCAAACAAGTCAAATTTCATTTAGCTCTAAAACAAAACAGTAATTTTTTTAAATTCTTATTTTACATAGAGTGCATTTTTTCATATGACAATGACAATTGAGTATGTGTGTAGATGTGAACGAGTGTAGTCATTGTACAAATTAAACATCCACAAAACCATAGTAAGATAAAATATTATAAACGTAATTTTTTGTTTATGTTTCTGTACAAACTGACCTTTATTCTGAAATGAAGGTCAGTTTAATATTACCTATAAACGATCATGACATTATAACTATAGACGAATAGGCAGACAAACATTCTTTTATGAAAATTTAGCACTCAGTCAAAAATGGCAAAGTATGTAAAATGTTTTTTCTTGAAGAGGTGAAATATACGTTAAGAACTAGTGATTAACCCTTACAACCCACAACCCCTACACGTAAGAAGGGATTGACTCACCCACCCTCCCTCACATGTTCAGAGATATTGACCCATCAACCCACCCTTACACGTACAGTTGTATTGATCTACCAAACCATCCTAAATGTACAGAGATATTGACCCACCCTTACACGTACTGTGGTATTGACCAACCCACCCATCCTTACATGTAGTGGTATTGACCCATTCACCCACCCTTACACGCACAGTGGTATTTAAAGAGTAAAATTAACAGCCCAATAGCCAGGTCAACTGAAGGACCAACAAATGTTCGTCAAATCTAAATCACGGTCTGTATGTGATACTAGGGGATACCCCTGTATGCTTCACGTGTCAACCCCGACGCTCTCTGCACACGCAAATAATGACATTAACTGTTTAATGTAAAAGCACAATATTACATTTATTTACAATATCTCACTCACACTAGTTGCGTTGCACCCATTTATTATTATAAATAATACCCTAGTGTATTACTTAGCCTTTTTCAAACTTGTTCATTTTATTTGTTCTTGTTAAAAATCTGAAGATAAAACTCTTAGTATAATTTTACAAATTCATTAATCTTGAGCAGCTTTGTTATGTGGGATAAATAGTACAATGTCAAATATACAAAATAAACATATTTATTTATTTACAAAACAGCTGTTATTAATTAACTAAAATAAACCAAATGTTACCCTTATGGAACAATCTTTAAGGGGTAGTTTCTACCCTAAAGGAGTACTTTATCAATATGTAAATACTTAAGCTATCCTATTGAAGACCTAAAGACACATTGTACCTATATGGGAAATTCAGCTCTTTACCTATATGGGAAGTTAGATAATTAGTGATGAGTGTGTGAGTCAGTCAGTGAGGGATTTGCCTTATATATATATATATAAAATTATTACTGTAGTTGACTCTGAATCAGTGAAATATCGGGTTTCTCACCATGTTTAGCCATGTCCTGTGAACTAGCTGTGCATTTAGTAAATTAAATTGTAAATTTTCCAATTAAAATCCGTTTGTTCTCTTTGATAAACAAGTTTCAAAGTGTAGAGAAATCTGTAATTATACTTTTAGAAAGCACAAAGTACTATATTTCACTCTGAATCAATAAAATATTGTGTTTCTCGCCATGTCTAGTCATGTCCTATGATCTGGCTATGCATGTTTTAAAACTAAATTGTTATTTTTCCGATTGAAAAGAGTTTGTTCTAGTAGATAACAAAGTTTTTCATAGTCTAGAAAAACCTGCGTCTACTTTTAGAGGGTGCAAAGTACGGTAATTGACACTGAATCAGTGAAATAACGTGTTTATAGCAGTTTAGCCATGTCATATGACCTGGATTTACATGTATATAAATTAAATTGTATATTTTCCCATTGAACACAGTATGTTCTAGATAACAAAGATTCACAGTCTAGAAACATCTGTAAATCTACTCTCAGAGGCCATAGATTAACCAATTTGATTTACACGCACAAATTGAAAATCTAGCTCTACCTAAGGATGAAGGAGGTGAGATAGAGCAAAAAGTCATAGGGCCAATTTGTAGATCGTTTCAATTTAGGCGCAAAAAGTGGTGTTAGTTTTGCTTTAGAACCGTTCATTTAGCCGCTAACGTTTAATTAGAGAAACGATGTGTTTGGTTTTTAAAATGTTTGTCATTAAAAATGCTGCCATCTTAGATTTACTAAGATATTTTCAAAATCCTTTCTTATTGCACATCTACAACATAAGACCTTTGACTCTAAAAAATTTCAGCCTTGTAAGCTAATTACTTTTTCAGTTACAGCGATGAGTGAGTCAGTGGTATTTGCCTGTTATAGGTATAGGCTATATGAAATAAACTACGTTTGTATTATTGGATTATGAAATTTTATCAAGGAGAGACCGGTAATTTAAAATTCTTTACACTAAAATATTCTAATAGAAATTGGCTTGTAAATATATCAAAAGGGACATTATTATAGTGCAAATGTCATCAGCCATTTGATATATACTTCCACGTTATGTACATGTATGGGATACATAAAACTTTAAGTTCTCTATCACACTTAAAAATGAATTTGATAACATAGAATTTCAATATTACAATCGATAACTGTCCTTATGTTTTGAAACATTCTATGAATACATAAACCCTATAAAACTTAAATTTAACTGCAAAAAGAAATGGTTCGTTAACGTTAGCCTGTATAGGCAATAAAACCGTTCATAAAACACCAATACAATATCCCCATTCTCTTCTCTTAATAGTCCATTTATACCAACTGATGGCATTAACCTGCGTCCAATACATTAGAGTAAACATGAAGACCCCACTACTATTACTATACAGCTATTATGTGGTGAATTGTTCGACGTTTGTTTTTTATTTTTTTCTGAATATTAGCATACAAGAATATCACTATACAAAAATATTTTAAAAGAAACTGTGTAGATGTGTTCTTTTAATAGTTTTAAAACCAATTTAAAAAAATGTCAATCAGTACCTGATTTCAATTTGACAGCAACTCAAAAACTACTTACGTAGCAAATGACTTTAGTATATATGTATATAGGTAGAAGAATGGTAGTACACCTCTTATACTAAAATTTACTAAAGACAATTTTTTTACTGAAAATGTTTCTATTTTTAAATTTCAGTTCTATGTCTTATGTTACATGGATATTATCCGTGTATTTTATTGTTCATGGACATATTTCATGCTTGAAAGGGGGTATTTTTGTACTTCTAAGTGAAATTCAAATATTTGTTAAGAGTATATTTATTTTTATATTTGTTTGTATTTATGTTCCAATGTGTGAGGAAAGCCTTCACTGGATTTGACAAATTTTAAGACAATTTTAAATAGAATTTTTTCTCATTTAACAACTCAAATAAAATGGCTCATCCTAAAATAACCCTTATATTTTCTTATTTAACATCAGATTTTGTCGTGACTTGTATTGTTTATAAACAACCTTAAATTCATGTATTGTACGTGATTTTGAGCATTTAAGTAAAATTTCCTTTGTTCTTATTTGTTTTGTACTGTTTTCATATTCGTATTATTTGAAATCGTTTGAAAAAAGGCACGAGTTTATTTAATTTTATGACTTATAGTAGGTTATAAGTATATATTTCTTTTAAGGATAATTGTTATTAATTATATCCTTTAACTTATTTTTAAAGGTTTAGTTTTGATTGAAATGTAATGAAACAACACCCGGTACGTTTTATGCACGGAGGTCTTACTACTTACACTGCGTCCACTCACTGGTTACTATCTACGTAGACACTACTAGAGAGGTTTGGGACGTTCATGTGGTAATCAGTGTCTATTTCGAGTATAAAAGAAAACTGAATATACAATTGGTCAGATATCTGAAAGTCGAACCAATACTACGTGGTTAGGATTATTCATGAATCTGTATCCCACTTATTTGTCCTATCTAGAGGGGTATTATTATTTGGTTCTTTTTTAGGAACAGTCAACCTTAGTTAGTAACAAAGACTACAATCCTCACGCTCATTCACCTGCATACTCACACTTTAGCATCTTAATAATAATTTGTCTGTAATACATTTTTTAATTCTGTTAAAACTGTATTACATCTATTAGCCACCTTAAATTTTAAAATATGGTTTGAAATCTCACAAACCCTTCATATATATAATATTTACTTAAGATGATTTATCATGTAACTCTAATATTATTCATTCATATGTCGATAAATATTCGCTAATAAAACTTTTTCTATCTCAATAATGTTGTTGGTCAAATTATAACCTCAAATTGAGTTTAAAAAATACATAATTAATTAAAACAGTGAATGTTTTAAATCTGTTTTTAAGGTTCATTGTTTCTTCAAAAAGTTAGTACTATTCATTTTTATTATTATTTATTATAAGTACACAATCGTCAAGTTGTTGGCGAATATGAGAGGAAAAAGAGTGTGATAAGTATAGATAAATGAGTGAAGTTCATAATTTATATTGTAATATCAATTAATTAATATCGACAAATTACTAAAAAAAACTATAAATAGACTGAAAACCACTAAATAAAAGTATGTACTTAACTTAATCCAAAGCATGGATGTTCTCAACAAAGCTAAATCCTATAAACTTCGAAAGGACAAAACTTTTTCCTAACACTCGACATAAAAGTGGATTTCTCTTGGGGCTGTTCTTCCAGGCAGAATTCTTTGTTGAACTTGTAAGACTGCTGTGTATGTTTTCTTGAATTTTTTTACAATATTGTTTTACTGTGATTATTTTTATTTCTCTTATAATCTAACATCAATATTTATAGTAACACTGTGGTTATTATTTAAGATACATATTGAATTTATTTTTAAAACTAGATGGAATGTTTGGTAGGTTAGACAAGAATTGTTGGTGTGTCATGCATAAGGCAGTTCATAACATTTTATTACATAGAATTTCGTTTTTCCCCTTATTTTCCAGCAAGTACCATCATTAAAGTAAGCCCATGTACCTAGTCACGTCAATTTCTAACACAATCCTACTTTAAAATTATTCCAACAGAGGCCATGTATATATGTGATCTAAGTATAATCAAATACCACGATTCATTTTAATTTAGTTTTTTTTTTCACTTTCAACAAAACTTTCGCCGCCATTACACATGCTCTGCTGCACTCTCCATTGAATTGATATATTTGTTTAATTGTAGCTATGAAGAAGTGTTTAATTTTTTGTTTTGCCTTTTTTTGGTTATAAGTAGTTAGTTAATTGAACGTACAAGTTTTATTGTATATATTTAGTGTTAAATACTTAAGAACTTATTCTTTAGGAGTGCAAGATTGCTCCCAAGAAGCCATAACGATCATTATAGAAGATACCAAGTAAGTGTTATGTTTAGTCTTTGATAAAAGATAAAATTACGTGTAAATGGACAAAATGTTGGTGTTCTTTCAAATAAATAATTATATCATCAGTTAATTGAAGGAAAAGCTGGAATTATAAGAGAATTGCACCGTTGTACATTTTCCATGTTTTCTTAAAGAAACTGTATACGATGTACGTCTAGGACGACCCAAGTATTTTTTAAGTATTCAAAATCTGAAATGAACCTAAATAATTTTGTATATTAGTAGTCTTTTAGAATTTCTTTGTACGCTGTTGAAGTTTTGTGTATTTCTTTTGTAAATGTAAAAATACCCAATATCACTATATCAGATTGTATTGAATATATTTTATGGTAATTAATTTTTTGTTTGATTCGTATACTGTAGTTTTTGATGCTGTCGTATTTAATTTATAAATAAATGATAATATAAAGTATTAGGAATGTCAAGGGTAACCTAATGTCAAGTGTAAATTTCTTGTTTGTAGATTAAGTATAGTTGTACTATGGATGATTGTTGAATGTGTGAAAGTAGAATGAATGTTGGGTGGAATGCTCGGTGGCGCTTCTGGACCGGCAGGGACAGAGCTTTGACGGCCTGGCAATGTGGAGTGAGGGCTACCAGCCGCCAGCTGGTCTTCGTGCCGTGCCGGGTTCCACCTTAGCGAGAATGGAAGTACGGATGAGAATTTTGTTTGTTATTCATTGACTTTGTTTTTGAACTAACAATTTTTTTCATTTAAATTGTTTATATTATGCTTTTTATAAAATAAAATATATCTTTTGTTTGTTATTCATATTGACCTTGTTTTTGAACTAAACATTTTTTTCATTTAAAACATTTTTTCATTTAAATTGTTTATATTATGCTTTTTATAAAACAAAATATATGTGTGTACGGATATATGTATATATGTGCATATATATATATATATATATATATATATATGTATATGTTCATGTATATGTATAATTCTGATGTTATCTGGGAAGTATAAGTTTTCTTAAATGTTGGTACTGTTCTCATAAAAATATAAAATATGATGTATAAATATAAATTCAACTGTTTCTGAATTTCATTAAGAACATTACACAGGCAATAAATAGCGAATTGTATGTACATAAATAAGTAGAAGTTTTTTTTTTTTTTTTTTTGCAATATTTCCTATTCACAGACGCCACAGGAGTGTTTTTTTTTATGTGGAGCTAGACTGCATGTATTCATATATGTATTTTTAGTGGATTATTTTATTTTACCTGGCCACACAACTAGAATAAGTGGCCAGTACATTTCTAAACAATTTATTTGTTGTACTCTTGTAACTTAATTGTGGAAATAAATCTTTTATTCATTTATTCATAATTATTATGAATTAAAAAAGATATTAAGCATTCAATTTGTTAAAATTATACCACTTAGTCCATTCAATCTTAAATAATGTCACACCTATTTTTTAATTTGAAGTAAAACTGTGTATTTACAGGCCATTTTACATTTAAAACGTTTGCCGTAAATGTATTTATCTATTTTTTACTACTTACTACATATCGTGAAACGTTTCTAAAAATATACAGGGAAAATGAGATAATGTTTAAAGGTAAACTGTACCAAATAATTATTGAATTATTGGTACATATTGGCAGCATTATGGATGGAGTCAGAGTCCAATGAAATATAATTAAATATATTTTACGGCGTGGTAATACATCATTCGATACTTTGACAGTTGCTTCCTTTCTTACGCTAATTAAACATCGTTCCACAGGTGTAAAACCTAAAAAATATTTATATTGCTTAGTTCCATGAACTTGGTATAAGTTATCATGAATAAAGCACTTTTACTTTCGAAAATATATCCTAAAAGGTCACAAACTAAAAAAACACGTCAAAACCATAGCTGCTGAATTATAAGTATGGTCTTTGACATACTTACATATTATTCATAGCAAGGCTTGAATATTTCGATTCCTCCAATTACATCTAGATTTCATAATATAAATCCATTAATCAACATGGCTGCCAATAACTTTCCAACGAAAGATTTTATAAAAAAAACAATTAATTGACCTACAAAGTACTCTTTTTTGACAATTCATAGAAGTTTGCATTACCAATTAAATTGTTTATAGATACAGTTTCCTTGTAGTCAATTGTTAAACATCAACATAGTGTAATGACAGTACAAATAGTTATTTCTGGTTTGAACATTTGGTAGAAACACACAAAAAGCATTATTGGTTAAGCTGACAAAGTTGACAAATGATTGTGGCCGTAGAAAATGTGAGAAATGTGCCAACAGGATATGGTTGTTTTACTCTCCTGTTTTTAATCAATCAATATGGCTAGAGTACATGGAATTCAAACTAAATCCGTTTTTCTATAAATATATTCCTTGAAATATGTTTATTTTCCAACGATATACCCCAACATATAGGGTTTTCACTAATAAAAAATAAAATTTTAAATTTAAAGAATCATTAATACAAATTTATGCAAAACTAAAAGACGGCATTAATTTTTATCTCTCTTAAAAAAATCTAATAAAATAACATGTTACTATGTCTATATGAGTGCCTTCACATAGTATTTAAGAAAAGATTTCTTATAAAAAAGTACTTATAATAATAATAACAATTGGAATTCTTAACTATAATATACATTGTTGCAGACTATTGTTCCCTTGTTGGGTTAAATAGTGTTCATTTGAGAGAGGTTAACAGACAATTAAAGGTTAACCAGACGGGTTAAAAATCACAACAATAATTGCAACGTCAATCGATTCTGTTAATAAACATTGATATTTTCGTTCAAAAAATCTTGTATGGTTTATAATAAATTAGTTTCCTACGATGATAATATTTAGTATACAATATCCTTTTAAATATCATGCACCATCTAGTTCTAAATAGCGTGATCCACAGTAATCAAAACATTTCTTAAGATGCTTTTATAAATGTTTATATGACCAAATATAGCACTCTTTTGGTCCTAAAGAGATATTTTTTTTTTAAACAGGGCACAATTACTTTAGAATTACACCAGTGGGTAAATACATATTAAAATTGTACTTCGGTGTAAAAAGAAAACGTAAGCATACACCTATGACAGAAGGTTAAATTTGAGGGTTAAGGCATTTGTTTGGAGCTTAATAATATTTAATATTATTTTATTTTCTAATAATATCTTGTGTTACACGTTCATTGTCCAAATAAATGTGTATGCTACTTAACTACTGATAATAAGAGTATACCATAACTAATGTATTGTTGCTGTTTTGTATACAATATCTGTAGAATAGATTTCACACTCAAAACAAAGATTAAGTAACAAAGGCAGTTACTCAATATACAAATATTTATGAAAATCGTGAACTTTAATAATATTATTAAAAAGCACGGTTTAGGATGACCACGTCCAAGTCGACCAAGTCAGCTTAGCAGCCGATAGAGCACAGAACTGTCCAGAATCTGTCCAACTACGTGACGTCTAACTAATGTACCATAGACAACCACCCTCTTACTGACACTCTAAGATCACCAAGGCAGCTTAGCAAACAGCAGGGCTAAAGTTCTGTCCAGAATATTTCCAACTACGTGACGTCTAACCTCTTACATAAACTCTATCCAGAATCTCCAGCCAAAGTTCAGTGCCGAATCTTTAAAACTACGTGACGTCTAACTAATATACCATAGACAACCAACCTCTTACATAAACTTTAAGTTTGCCAAGTCAGTTTAGCAAAAGGCAAGACCAATAAACTATCCTGAACCTTTCCAACTACGTGACGTATAACTAACGTACCAAAGACACTTACTGACACTTCAAGCTGGCCAGTCATCTTAGCAAACGGCAGGACCAAAGTTATGTCCAGAATATTTCCAACTACGTGATGTCTAACTAACGAACCAAATACAACTACCATTTTTCTGACACTTCAAGTAGACCAAGTCAGTTTAGTAAACAGCAGGGTCAAAGTTCTCTCCAGAATGTTTAAAACTACATGACGTCTAACCATAGACAACCAACCTCTTGCTGATAGTCCAAGTTGACCAAGTCAGTTTAGTTAACAGCAGGGCCAAAGCTCTCTCTAGAATGTTTAAAACTACATGACGTCTAACTAATATACCATAGACAACCAACCTCTTGCTGACACTCCAAGTTGACCAAGTCAGTTTAGTAAACAGCAAGGCCAAAGCTCTCTCCAGAATGTTTAAAACTACGTGACGTCTAACTAATGTACCATAGAAAACCAACCTCTTGCTGACATTCCAAGTTGACCAAGTCAGTTTAGTAAACAGCAGGGCCAAAGTTCTCTCCAGAATGTTTAAAACTACATGACGTCTAACTAATATACGATAGACAACCAACCTCTTGCTGACACTCCAAGTTGACCAAGTCAGTTTAGTAAACAGC
This sequence comes from Stictocephala bisonia, assembly GCA_035578905.1. Taxonomy (NCBI): domain Eukaryota; kingdom Metazoa; phylum Arthropoda; class Insecta; order Hemiptera; family Membracidae; genus Stictocephala; species Stictocephala bisonia. The sequence goes on from JAQJVL010001535.1 coordinate 147,751, forward strand.
AGGGCCAAAGCTCTCTCCAGAATGTTTAAAACTACGTGACGTCTAACTAATATACCATAGACAACCAACATCTTGCTGATGCTCCAAGTTGACCAAGTCAGTTTAGTAAACAGCAGGGCCAAAGTTCTATACAGAACTTTTAAAACTACTTGACGTCTAACTAATGTACCATAGACAACTACCCTCTTACTGACTTTCCGATTTGACCAAGGCAGCCTAGCTAAAGGCATTACCAAAAGCAGTAAAGATATGTCTAACTACGTGACATCCAACTAATGGAGTTCTAACAACAATTCTCCTCCCTTTGCTAACTTACAAAATCTATACAATATTGATTGTAATTGCTGATATAAATGTCGTTTAGTTATTGTTATTAGACCTGTATTGTATTATATTTTATGACAGTCTCAAATTATGAGAGCTTAGAAACTAAATACTATATTTATTTTAGCTTATAAACTAAACATTATAATATTCAACAAAACGAATTAACATTACATATTTGAAAAGAGAGTGTTATGAGAAGGCTATATACATAAATTGGGGCTGAATAAAGTAATATGTTGAAGTTTCTTATAAATATCTACTATTTATTATCGAACTTTAAAAAAAGAAATATAATAATCACTTATTACTCATAAATAACCCTAATTATTACTAGTTTAAACCTATGGTTTAAACTAGTAATGGTTCCGATTCCTATGTTGTTCCGTATGTGTATAGAAGAGCAAGGGAGTCATAAGTACCATAGGTGTATGGGTACGATGGTGAGTAATCACCACTGTACATGCATGGGTGGGTGGAGGGGTCATCACCATATATGAATTAGAGGTTTCTATTTTACGTTTATTGGTGGCCACAATCATCATACGTGTATGAAGGTCAGGAGAGACTCACCTCAACCATAAGTGTATGGATAGGAGGGAGGTTGTCATGTACGTACGTGGGAGGGTCATCACCTCTTAAATTTAGATACAACTTGGGTCACATTAAAGATGATATTTTTAAGCCACACATTGAATTCTTTTATTATTCCATTGAATACTCCATTGATATACCATTGCATATTACATATTATTAACTTTACAGTGATATGCAATATTATTGTTATATATTTATAAAACATGAACGTAATCTCCCACGGTGAAAATTGTTTGTATTCATTGACCAAACCAAATTGTGATATTTTTAAGTGTTCGAATATTAGATATTTTGTTTTCATTCATAAATTATAAACGTTTAATTCATATATAACAATTAATTATTGCTAATTCATCATAAAACCGTAGGTTTTTATTTTATAGATTAAATACTATTGGAGTAAAATTATTGAAATGTAATAATTTCTCAAGATGTATAAATATTCCAAAATTGTTAACTTTAGTAAAAAATTTAATAAATATCTCATTCAATTTTAACTATAAAGAGTGTCCATTTTCGTAAAAATATTATTAGGTTTTACTAAACGTGTGGGTCGTCCACAGTACAACAATCTCATTTTTAGCATCAAAGCTTCAGAACTGCAGTAAATCCCTCAATGCTTGCAGAATATCTGTCACATGCTACCGGTATACATGCATCTGTTATTTGCTACATCTTCAGTTATAAATTTTTTTCATATTCCATTACTCGTAATAGATTACGTTGGAAATTAAAAATTTCCAAAAATCTATTTTTAAATCAGTGACTTAAAACACTTTCACTGTTTTTGCCAACTTATTTTGATGCCAAACATATATATGAATGTCTAGTGCACTTTTACTTTGTGAGTATTGGGTACATCAAAACAGAATGTTAAAATTCCTCCAGTGATCTGATCTTATTTTATATTTTTATGTTTGTATTAGTATTAACTTAAAACTGTTCTTTCTTTTAGAATATATTTATTTATATTTTGTAATCATTATTTCTTAAAATTAGGTTATAATTTTACAGATTGAAAAAAAACACTTAATATCCGAAATCGGTTACTGATTTTTTTTTCAACAAATAAATAAAGAGTACTTTATAACAAAAAACATTCCCCATCTATTAATTTTAAATATTTAATAATCTTTTATCACTCTATACATAAGTTACAAAATACAATATCTTAAATTTGAATTTTTAATTTATATACGTAAATGTTTACGAATAAATTATATAAATGTTTTACTGGAACATTTAAATAATTAAAATGTGTAGGCCTACCAGTGAAAAAGCATCCCTAAGATATAAAACATATATAGTTAAAGCTAATATATCGAACTGAATGACGTACACAATCCTCTTAGCAGGATTTATATTTCTTAATCCTGACGAATAACCGATTACAGTAAAGCCAACGGCAATTGGTTGTGAAATATTTCAGGATATGTAGTGAAATAAATACAATTACACTAAGTTAATATATAGGTTATTCTGCCACATACCTTTTCTATATTTGTACTGTAACTAGATTAGCAGTTAACAGTACCAAACCTATGGTTATTTTTTAGAACTAAATTTTAAATGGACTTCAATCTAAACCAATCCTACTTGTACGTTATATATGTTTTTAAGAAATGTAGTAAATTATTAAGATACATATAAACCTAAATAGGTTAAATATAGCGTTATATTTAATTTTTTTACCACCCAAAGCAAATATGTCGTAGAACCATAAATATTTTACAAACATTCAGGTAGTCATGTTAAACTACAAGCTAGATCAATGTATTGTCCCATTAGAATATTTTCCATACAAGAAGTTCTAAGGATAGTTCTCTTAAATAGTTTCTTATCTCTGTCAAAACTATTCTGAAATAAATCTTGAAAACATACCCTCATTTATGACCCGCTTATTCTGCTTTTGTAAATTCTTTATTTGTAGCATCGTTTGTATTGTTTGATTAAGGCCCCTATCATGAATACACGATAGGGGCGGGTAACTATTTTGCTAACAAATATATGATATTAATAATACTCCTATAGTTACGATATTTTTAACATCACAATAGGGAAAAGAGTTTTTTTCAACACTAATATCTAATACTCATGCGACATTATTACGTATTTGTTACAATTTATAAAAAGTTATTTTTTAATACTATCTATTTATAGCAGAATTATAAATTTTTTCTCACAAACAAATGTTTGAGTATTTATGCAGTTTCTTGCCACAAAAAAATTGGAAAGTTTTGCTTGAAATGGGCCTAAAATTATTTGTATTTTCACGAGATATGCTTTTTTATTCCGTGGAAATCACGTATTTTACTGAAAAATTCTAAAAATGCAACATTACGACTTTTAGTATTTTTGTCATATTTATGTTAATTTAAATGGTATTTTAATAGTCTATTTTTTATTTTAATGTATTTCAAATACAAATTTTAAAAATATTTTGGTCTGTTACAATTAGTTATCGAGATTTAACGGAAAAACTACTTTCGCTGTACATTGAAATTAGTGGCCATTACTTGATCATTATATACAACAACTACTATTCACCAACATTGAATTTACCTATAACCCCGCCGGAGTGACGGCCGGCAGGCCGTCACGGAGGCCAAATACTCGAATTTAATACACATTATGAATTCTTTTTTAGTAAATAGACATCTAGAATAACTTAGGCTATGTTTTGTTTATTTAGGTTAGTAAAAATGAATTGTTCGGGCTGAAAAAATATATTACTTCAAAACCATCTATATTTGTGTTCAGCATAAAATACACGTGAAACGAAAAGATTTTTCGAAAAATAACGTTTTTCATAAGTTGTTTTTTTACTATCATATAAAAAACTAGTTTTTAGATTGTTCGTAAAAAACGGGTTTTTCGTGGATATAAACAACCTTCTCAAGAGATATAAACTCATATTTCACCTATTTATCAACATGAAATCGTATTAGAGCATAATTACTAATGTTTGAAAGCAATTTAAAATAAGTTACAAATATGATACATACAATGTGTTATAACGTTACAATATTTAAGTAAATATACTTTCAATATTTATTCATAAAGTTCCGTTCGCCTCGAAGAAATACAGTCAGACTTTTAAAAACTTAGTTTAATTATTCATTTATATATAATATAATAGCATCCCATGGATCGTGATTGTAAAGGAAGACGTGCAATATATACTTTAAAATTTCGCAAAACAAATATTTAAGAATGTAGTTTAACTAAAACATAATGTACCAAAGTCAAATTTATGAAATGTGATATTGATGACAGCTTCAACAGATTAAACTTAGTTAAATATATTGAAATGTATCCTGCTTAATATATTGAGATCTGGAAAACAGTGTGAGGGTTGTTCAATATGGCGTGTTGTTCAAAAAGGTCAATGTCATCTCATTTACAACGAGTTGTCTGAATATTTCAAAAGATATATAGGATACAGTACATTATAAAAGTTAAAATATCGTTTATTTTACTAAGGAGCCCTCTCTAACACTTCACCTGAGGACCAACGGCTTTACGTTACTTCCGAACCACGGGAGCGGCAGGGCAAAATCTATTAGTGGTCACATCGGGAATCGAACCCGGACCGTTTGCATGCAGGCTAGCTCCTTAGGTCGCTCCTTCATAGCAATAATTCCGAATAAAAGAATATAATAAATCGTAGTTTGGAAAAAATGCATGCTAAATCAATACAAATATTATACTGCAATTAGACACTTACAATGTCCACTCTGAATCAACATCATAACGGTTGTTCTATGAAGAAAAAAAATCATAGCTTCTATAGCATATTTTATTTAATTATCATCATATTTATTGTTATTTTTTAATTTCACTTACCAGCCGGCACTACTGTGGTAGCGTAGTTTGAACCTAGATACTTAGGGATACAAAGTTGTGGAGAATGTAGGCGGTAGGTTCCATGTTCGGTCCTATTAATACTGACAGTGTTCACTCAATGGTTTCCATCGGTGTGGATACTGCTAGAGAAGTCTGGGGTGTCTTTGTTGGGTGGTACTCAGTATCCAGGTGATGTTAAGGGATCAGAACTGAATATTAGACTTGTCAATTCGCTGAAAATCTGACAATATTATGTGGTTTAAATTCCACTTAAAGCTATAGGTTCTTTAGCTGTACTCTCTATTGAGCTATTTACAAATGGTCTATTCTGAACTAAGGCAAACTCGTTAGTAACAAGACTACTAATGTCATCCACAATTATCCTACAATGAAGTAATCATTCATTCATAGTTTCCTCAGAATACACACAAGTTGTGTCGGCATCTAAACTCTGAATCATAGTAATCATGAGCCTTTGCGAGAGACGTTATTCATTGAGTTATACCATTGATTATATAAACCTACAATAGATAAACCATCTAATAGGTATATTTGTGGCAGTAATTTTGTTAGTTTGTGTGGCTCGCAACCACAGCTGGTTTGAACTGCATTATATTTACATGTAACTACACTAGCGCTCCACAATGGACCACAAAAACAGCTGATATTTTTATACTCAATATTTAACATTGGATGGGAAATCTATTTGTGTGTAAAATCAATGGTTATACTAAACAAGTTATTACCACTATCACTATAAACCCGTAATTTCAATTAGTGAAACTTTTCTTAAAGGGAAATCTCGCACAAATGCTTCTCCGAAAGTGATCCTCCCTGGAGAATGGCGCCTTGCCAGTCAGCTCCGGAAATTGGGGTCTATCTGTCAAAGGCATTTTCTACTTGAGATCACTAGCCCTTCTTTATCTGGGAGACCCTCTTAGCCTGTTTCATGAACACTGAACAAAGAAATGACTGAATGTTAAGTAATTTCATTGGTTTTATTAGAATAAGAAATTAAAAAAATAGTAAATCCTGAAATAAAAACTGTATTTAAAGACGTTAACAATTGAACCCTTCTCATTGGTCACCATCATAACAAAAGCCAAGTATACTAACGACACACTCATTTCCCTATGTCCTTTGTGAATTCTATGTCCATTGTTTTGAACTTTTTATCTTTGCTGGCCCAAAAGATATTTTCAGTGTGTTACTTTATTTATTAATTTAAATTTCACATAGATTGGCATACTTTTTATATTTTTACTATAAATAAATATTATTTAGTTGAATATGGTTACATAACGTGTTTTTTAAACATCTGCCTCTTTTCAAATTATGGTTCACAGCAATTTTTTTCAAGTATGACGAATCGTAAACATGAGAGCTACCGGTCATCCACGTACATTCAAGGAGCTCTGCTCTTGGAATTACGTTACATTTACATACCTTCTCATGTTTATCATCCATAGGAAGGAAGACGAGGACTTCATACGATACGGGTCAATATACAGTGGAAATACAACATGAGATCAATTTTTAAACATTTCTCTCTGTATTTGGAGCCAAAATACTTTATTTGTTTGCCAAATGATATAAACAATTTACAAGTTATAAAATACTGTTGCAAGTATGATATCCAAAAATGGTTGTTGTATGACTACTACTGACTACCAACTAGTATAAAAATGTAAGCCCGTTTAATGTTCTAAAGTCATTCACTTAAAGCTTAAAATGTATATGGTTTGAGAATTGAAAAATTATCTCTTTATCAATTAAATAAATGTAAATAGTTCTTTTTACTGATATTTACAATTCATAATAAGTGAATAACAGTTCCAAATGTAAATATCTAACCAAAATATTTTAGACAGTAATTTTTAATTTACAGAACTATAAATTTATACTGACATGTTTTAAGTTTCCACCTATACATTATACATATTAATATTGTATTCAACCTCTAAATATGTATCCAAAATGAAATTTGGTAATAAAACAATTAATCAAGTAAGCAGTTTATTTGAATAAATAATGGATTGTATTTTTAGAGTAAGATAGTTGAATATTCACAAATTGTGATTCTGTAGTGATTGGAGGGGATTTGGCTGATGAGGCCTCTCTGATTTCAAAGCAGGTTGATTTGTGCTGATTTTATGTTGTTTACATTTTATCTGTCTGTGCGTGTAGTATCAGCAATTTGTTTCATAAAAACAATTCTGAATAGTAATAAATGTAACATACCGCTGATTGCCGACTAATTAATACAGTTGGTTTTCGGAATTACTAATTCTATACTCAACCAATTTGTTGCGTTTATTTAACTAAATATTGTCCTAATCGTAAAACGAACTCTCTTCTATTCAAACCAGTTTTGGTTCTATCAGAATGAACAGTATTGAGTTGTTACAAACAATGCGATTACAAATGATAAACTATATTGATTAGTGATTACGGAAGTATGATTTGTATTGCAAAATATCGTCCAATATGTCATCTTTCACATTGAAATAATCTCTTTTTAGTCTTGTTACACTGATAAATCTACAATAATAAAGCTACAATACAGGTTTTGCATCAGAAACACTGCAATGGTGTTATGAGTATCTACTGTAAATCAATCATTGACTTTAAAAACAAGAAGAGAGTCCATCGTAAAGGCATCACAACACCGGTCGTGTAAAGGCATTTTTCCTGTTCAATGAAATTAGTTCATGTTCTTTTTTTCACAGGGTGTGTCAGTGGTCTCTACCTCCCGGGACTGCCGTTAGATAGCAGAACAGGCGTATGTCTATAGCAAATCCATTGCCTGGGAGAATATGGTTCTAAAGTCAATAGTAGAACCAACGAGAAACCTAATTTCTTTTTTTCATATAATTACGTTATTTATCATCAAGACACTGATCGCTAAGATACTGACTGAAATATTGACAGATTAAACAGCTTCTGTAAGAAACTTCATTATTGACTACTTCAATATCCCAATATCCCTTTCTTTTACGAGATTAAACAATAACCTGTATTGTAATTATATAAACCGTATCTTTGTTTAATTTTTTAGTTTTAGTAGTATGGTATGTGGATTAGGTTTTATTACATATATTGTATTTTTTTGTAAATAAAAAATGTTTCAGTATCATTAGTTTAAGTATTGTTGTGCACATGTTTTATGTCCGTCCACCTATAGGGCATTTATTGTTCTTTACACGGGCGATTGCGTTTTTAATTGGTCCTATTGGTGTATTTATTTCTAAATTTACTTTTATTATAATTTTTACTTAGTATAAGGATGTATATTTCAGTAATTATGTTAGTATAGTTAATTTTAAATACTGACATATTGAAGATAACATATTATTTTTTTACTGTTTGTTTATTTTGATAATTTTTCGACTCTTTGTATAGGTTTGTTTGCTTTATGTTTATTGTTTATTGCATATATACTTATAATTTTACAAGCTTATCCAATAATGTGTCTTGATTGTTCAATTATTGTTTTTTTAGTATTGTTACATACACCTACAACTTAAATATTTTTACAACTTTCATTATTATTATTTATTTTAAATATCAGCCTGCAGTAGCATCGCGGAGAGCGGTGTTGTTGACTGATTTTATATATTAGTGGACTGACTCGCTTGTTTTCTAATCGTAATTAATATAATGTTCATATGAATCACACAACTGTGAAAGTGATTGGCTTAATTTTCTAGTTTATTTTTGTACCATTGTATGTTTTCTTAATGGTGGAAATAAAGATTATTATTATATCTCATGAATAGAGTTGATGAGTATTATTAAATGAAAATTTTTTATCTTGCGTTACTAGCTAATGTTTACTCATCCTTAGAAAGGATTACATTATAACAGCCATATAGTACAAGTGGCTGGATTTGCTATGATGTATATGGAAAAATAAATTATTTATCTTTTACATGTTACGCTTACAGTGAGATGCTTGATTATTTAAATATGTATTTATAATAAAATGTATATAACACGTTATTTTCCAAATAATAATAATAATAATAACAATACATCATAATTATAAAGAATAAATGATAAATCACAATTATTTTTACATAGTATTTTAAAAAGAAACAATTAAACTCATTGTTCTTGTAGATTCAGGCATAGAATATACGTACTTACCTTAAATATGGAAGAAGATTGCACATTTAAAAAATAATTGTTGACTGGAATATAAATTAAACTTATTGAACAATTTGTTAATTTGGAAGACAGTGAGGCGACTTAAATATATTTAGTTTGCAGACTACAATATATTTTAAAGTGCAAGATAGTCCCAGAGCCAATCTGAACGGGAGCAGTTTGGCCACAAACGTTCCGTGACAACGACAGCCACCTGAGACCCGCTCAGTCCATTGTAATCAACTATCCAATAGAGTTAAGCTTGTGATAATCAATTCAATTATATGTATTTTAGTATTTCAATTTTAGTGTTTCATTATAAACAGGTCAAACAATCAGCAAAATAATAGACTATGGCATTATTAACTGATTTTTCACACAAAAAGTCTTATACAAAATGTTTACATAAAAGATATTTGGGCTATGACTTTTTAATATGTTTTTTTTAAAGACTATCCAAGGATATATTTTAATTATTTAAAGAAATAAATGTTGTCATATTTATTTTAATTTTTACTTTTTTAATTAATTATAAATATAAATTTTTATCAAAAACGATGTCCGTATTATCATCAACTAACCTTAGTACACATGAGAGCTATAATAACGAGTCATATGATGAAGTATACTTTAAGGCATGTTATATAATATTTAATAGTTTCGGTTTAAAATAAATCAATAATAGTATTTAACAACTCTAATTGTGATAAAATTATTCTTTTTAGTTTATAACAATTGACTTGTTTCTGTCATGTAAATTATCATCATTATTGATTTGTTTCTATCACGAAGAGAGTTGAGACAATTTTCAATATATTTAATCAGATATAGCCTATTTTTATTAGAAATACGTAGATTCCAAGTAACTTAACCTACAAACACAGATAATATACTTTGAACTTATGTACACATAAAACAGTATTAACAATACTTTATTTTAAAGAGTGCCAAATATTTTTTTTTATATTTAAATTAATTGTTGTTAATTATTTATTCACTAGGCTATACTAAATATTGTAAGTTATTTTTATTTGATGAATTCCAGTTAATGTTCGTTAGTACTTTTTCGTTTTTAGTTCATTAAGATTTATTTTTTTGACACTTTTTATAAATCTTGGTGTTCACTCTGATTTATTAGTAATCTACTGTTCGACGAATTTGAATAAAACTGTATTTTAATAGAGTCTGTCATATGTTTAACTTAAATATCATGTCATGAAACTGATGGATTAATGTATAAACAACCCTTTCGAATGTTAGTAATCTTTCCTATTCATAAAATATTGAGCATATGTAAAACACTTGTTTCATAGGATCTAATATTAGTTAGTAAAATTCTGGATCATACATAATAGCTTTTTAATTATAACAATGTTTTAGCAATGGTTAGATTACGCATGCCTTAGCTCAGGATAGAGGAGATTATGCAAGAGAATCAGTTTTCCAACTTACAAAACATGTTTTTGAACTCAACTCAAAATAGCACAATATTAATCAGCACAGGCTTAGTTGGTTGACACTCAGATTCATAAGCCAAAGGTTCTTAGTTAGATTTCAATCAGAGTAACAAATTTTGAGTTGGATCAGCTGATAAAAATTAGTTATTAATTTTTTCATTGAACCCTATTGATAAGTTTTTTTTATGAGTAATCGACGTTATTTTGTAACAATTTCTAAAATCACTTATCTACACTCATCAAACTTATTCGAAATCCATATTCACCATATCTCGATGATTTGCGTGTTAAATCAGTAAAACCATGGTTTTATAAGTAATTTAGTCAATTTATTATGATTACCTAACAAGAGGAACTGAAAGTAACTTTAAAACTCTAAAAAATATAATCCACCACACGTTTAAAACTATCTTTCGTCACAATCCGTTATTTGGCGATCAGTTATTCCTTAAATTAACAGAGATATATCTACATGTTTGCCAAGTTCTTGTAGTTTAAGGTGTAACATCATACCTATATTTTAAAACAGTAAGTCTACTTTTTCTTCAAGGGATCTAAAAACAAAAATTTAAATATATCAAATGACAAATACACGTAGCCTACTCTCATTAAAAAAACTAAGTTCATATAGTCTATGAAAAAAGGTTGAATTGGAATCAGGTAGTGCCGGAACGCATGGAATGCCAAAGGCTGCAAAGGCCGCATCCCTGTCGTGCAAATTGCATTCTGGCGCCTAAACAAACAGAAACAATGATGGGTTAATAAACAGCAGGGTAATTTGCTTCTACTCCTTACGTAAGTGACTGGCTCATATCAAGTCCGGTTAGTGTATTTATTGCATAAATTGAAGGGATCGGTTGACCTCTGTTTCAAAATAATTTAGCAATTTCTCAGAAATGAAAATATGCGTGATTTACACTTCATCAATAATTATTTTGAAATATTTATGTGTCAAAGGAAGGTTCAAAATTTAATGATATCGGTATTTACTTTATTTTACTTTAAATTTACACATGTTAAGAGTATTTAAATATTTTTTTAAATGTTTTATACATGTTTCTAAATTGTTTTCAATGGGTTGTTATAAGGAATGATTAATTATTATAAAATAAAATATTATTTTCAAAAATGTCTCTTAGAAATGTCCTTATTTTTCTTGACGTTCAGATGATAAAACATATACTCAATGATTTGTGTGTTAACGTAATTTATATGGTAGCAATCAATATAAATTTACTAACGATTATATAATATTTTGGTTAAAAAGCAATGAAAGTATTTAATTAATTTTATTTGAAACTGCATACACAAATATGGAATTCAACACATTAATTATTAATAATGATTTTTATTGCCATTCATTTGTTTTTGTTTTTTATTTGTAATTGTTTATTTATTTGTATTTTTTTATTTATTTATTATTGTTTAGTATTTTTTTTTCTTTTACAGTTGCTGTTTTATGTTTCATTGTGTTTAGATTATTGTAATATTGTAGCTTACTGCCAAGGAAAATAAGTCGTATATTGTTAAAGTTGCCTATATCTACTGAATAACTGCCTGCCCTAAACAACATATATATATATATATTGTATACTACTTGTTATATATTAAAATCATACGTTCCATTTTGTGGTTCTCACCGACAAGCTTTGCCAAGCTTGGCAAGGCCACGCACTTGTAACACATAGTAAACTTTAAATAAAAATAAATAAATATATAAAACTATTAAATTATTATTTTTCACTTATATTTCCATTTATTAGTACATTAGTGTTTGATTTATGCTGTCATAAACTGTTCTTTACTATTTACTTAAACTTAGTTTGTAGAGATAAGGGCGAATATGAGGGGTGAATGAGTGTGGTGAGTGTAGAAGAACTAGTGTAATCATTTTTACTAACTGAGCCCGACTTAGCTCAGAAAGGAACATTTATTAAGAGCCCAATAACCAGGGTAATTAAGAGACCTATAGCTTTACGTAGAATCCGATCCACGTAGTTCTGGTCTGATTTTCAGCTATTTGACAAGCGTTATACTTATCTATCCTCCCTATACATCATTCAGGCCCCAACACCCAACATGGATAACCCGGACTTCTCTAGTAATGTCCACATCGATGGGGATTACTGAGCGGTCGCCGAGTAGGTATTAAGAGGTCTGAGCATAGAACTTATCGCCTAAAATCTCCACATCACTTTGTCCCTGAGTAGCTGGATTACAGCACTGAACCACCAGTGTCGACATATTTCATAACATTTTATAACTTTTATATTTTATGACATACTGTTAAATATTATACGTAAGCTACAACGATTTCTATAAATTGAAATTTATTCACAATTCATCTGTTTTGGTAAACTGCATGAAAAATTTGTTATGGTTTGAATAACAAATCGGATGTAAGTAAATTTATATCTTTTATTAAGTTCATTTAGTGTATTAATCTGTTTATTTTTACAAAACGAATGTTCATTATGTTTAACAACTAAAATCTTTTTTTCTGAAACTACTATAAGACATTGAGTTACATTTGTGGTAACAACTTAAGGTATACGTCATTTTAATTGTGGTACATAACCACATATCCACCTTTGTATATAAAGTGGCTAACGGCTGACCACACCATCACGTCATTGTAAGTACATTATTGCTGATTGTTGTTTTCGGAAGTGTAAAACTGGAAGCGTTGCTACTCTCCCAGTGTTCTACTCTATTTCAAGAGTAATAAAACCCAATTTTTAAAATATGCATAAGATTTCAACGCGCCTCCTTAATTATTGGTATCGTTACCAATGCTCATCGTTATTTTGTTACGGTATTCAAATTAAATGTTATACCTTACGAACTCTTTGCCATCTAGGGTATGACAGTGTATCTTAAATTTTTTTACTATATATTTTTAAGTCACAGATCGAACAGATATGGGTTTAAATGAGGCATAAATGGGTTTGATGATTGTAGATGAATGAGTGTAGACTTTGTTACTAACTAAAATTAACTAATCCTTAGAAACAGCACTATTGTACGTTTTTTAATAGCATAACAGTCATGGCAACTAAGATATATATACAGCTTTCCATGGAATCCGAACCACGTAATATCTGTCTAACTTGATAATATTTTTAATTATTACACATAATAATCCTAATTTTTCTATTAATATATCTTCAATGTTTATCAAAAATGGCACAAGTTACTTCGGAATGACTGCAATTTGGCTATAGAAAATCTATTGTTAAGGGATTTTATAAGCTTTAATGTTCAACATAGATTTGAACAAATACTGTTCCATGTTAATAAATTGTTTTAAATTAATGAAAGCCTATTTAATATTTACTCTGTCATCCCGTTGAGTGCTATTGCTTATTAGATGAATTGCACTTTGGGAAATGTTGCTGAGTTGCTTCACAGTTATAAAGAACTAAAACCAAAGTTACTAAATAATTTAAGTTTAGAAGCTTCATAAAGTTTCTTAATGTAATCTAATTAGTTTTAGCAAGTAATTTTCCTTTGGACATATTCTGTGGTTTCATAAATGGATTTTTTCTTTTTGCAGAGGAAAGTTTATAAAAAAATGTTTGTTGTATTAAATATTAGTATTTAATACAACAAATAGTACAAATAGTATTTATATGTATTACTTTTGTATGAAAAAATGATTTTTAGTTTTGAGTAAATCAACTTTTTTTCAATAATGAATTATAATATAAACATAATACAAATCATAATAGGCTAGGTTATAAATTTAAAAAAGGCTATTTTTACTATGGAAATTTGACTTGGTTTGTTTTCATTTATAAAAATAAATATTTTAACTCTTAATATTTAACTATCCCTAAAATTGTAATGAGAAAGTAACGGTCATAGTAATTATTTTATTAATATAAAAAATAAAGTATTTTCAGCGATAGTTACTTTTTAAGAGTTAAAGTTTTTTTATTTTTTAATTAGGTTGTTATGACGCTTAAATTCTAGAGTAAAAATATTCGACAGCTAAGTTAAATTGATGGCCACAGAGTAACAATTTTACATTTTTTAAATCATATAAAAAGTGTAAAAAAGTATCATATATATTATTTTTCTAACGGAATGTAGTATTTCCTCTTTCTTGCCAACAGGAAAAATTACCCAAGATGTTCGGTGTTCATTTATATAACTCATGCGTACCCTAACTCCTGAGGACACCCCAAATCCTAATTGGAGTCTCCGGTTTTCCAGTTCATACTCCTTTAAGATTTTGTCCTTTTTTCTTCTTATGATTTTGACATGATCTATATATGTTATTCTCCTGCTCCAATTCGTGGCTATGATATCTAGTTTTGTAAGGAAGGCCTCTGTTTGCTTTAATTATCCATCCTGCTGTCCTCATTTTTTAACAATATTTTATTGTTTAAAGGTCATCAGATGTTTTAGTCGTCTTTTTTCCTACTTCTTGTAAAACACAACAATATATTCATTATTAGTTTAAAATGAAATCATTAGGCAAAAATATTTGTATAGGAAAGCTCTAGTTCATATGTAATTATTTATTTATGTTAAAAAAAAAAAAAAACAGCATTCTCTGTTCTGATCATATATCTTGACTTCGTACAACAATTATTATAGTAAAAACAAAACCACATATGCAAGATATAAATTTTAGGACATCCCTAAAACTAAAGACTACCTAGTCGATAGCAATTACATTTATCTTTCTTGAGTGTCCACGTTGGGTGGTAGTCAAGGTGTAAGGAATAGGAAATAGTGCAAAGCTTATAATTAGCTGAAAAATAAGTCAATTTTAAGTGGTTCGGATCGTAATGCTGTAGGTCCCTTAGTTGCCCTTGCTATTGGGCTATTTAAAAACAGCACATTCTGAAGAATAGTCAACCTTAGTTAGTAACAATGACTACACTCATTCATCTACATTAATCACACTCTTCGCCACTCAAATTCACCCATATACATACGATTGGTGTTTTACTAATGACAGAATAATAGGTGATGAATTGATGCCCTCGAAGTTCTTATTGGTCAGGTTCTCACTCTAAAGGGTATCAATTAACAAATCCCTTCCATTAGAATTATGAGCCATACCGGTAATCTATTTGGTGATTCTGCAGTGAAAACTATAATTACGAAATGTAACATTTAGATATTATATTTTATTAGGTGTACCAATAATAAATTTAACACTATGATTGCTATAACCCTATTATTCACAAAATGTGGTAAGTGGCTATATTATAAGTAGTAATAATAATATATATTTTCTCAACTAACTACAATACACAACATAACTTATTTTGTAAAAAAACACAACATCTCTTTGTAAAAAAAAAACTCATGAAAAACAAAACAAAATATTTGCTTCTGATTGCCAACCCACAGTGGTCTACTCGCCTACAGTTCTAGATAAATAATGTTAGTAACACTTAATTAAAAAATAAGAAAATATCAGTTTTCATTGTCTATTTATGTAAATATAATAAAAATATCACATTTATTCTAATAAAATTGTTTTGAAGCAATATAGAATATCTTTCATAACTGATAAGGGTCACAGTTCTATAATATAGTAAAACACTATCAAAGTATTCAAATTTTGCTTCCTTAAAAGTTAATTCTAATAAAATTAAGTTGGACGAGTATTATTCACTTCCATTCCTTACTTTTTAGAAGCTAAATTACAAATTTCTTTCTTGTAATGAACAGGCAGGTATTTTTATATTTCGCTTCAAATCACTTAGCAGTCGCAAGAAGTGGGAAGACAATAAAGGACTGAGTGTCATAACGCAGACATGTTTGTATAATTTTACACCATTATGGTCCATTATTACACTATTTCCTACTAGCTTGATAAACTTTCATAACACAGTAAAATGTTTTCTATTTTTAATATATTAAAATGTCAACATAACTTAAACATGTAAGTTATACATTTATTTAAAGTATTCATGGTCTGCTTACATTGTTTTTAAATAGTCGTGTAATGACAAGGGTTAAAATGTAGGATCAATTGCACTTAAATACCAAAAACTATCCTCACTTATATTTTGTGAAAATCTTTTTAGTACAAAAAGTAGTATAAAATGGCAAAGAGAGATCCGGAATCAAATCATTTTGAGGTTTACATTATGAAAACGGAATACGTAAGACGAATGTAACATGAAAAATATAATATAATAAGGAAACAAATTTACCTTCATCTAACTAAATAAAGTATAAATTATCATGTTTTTTAAAGGGTACCTAAATATGGATGGTATATACTACAATTTAGCTAAACATATTGTGACCTGCGAGTTATTTTTATCACATAAAGGGTTATCAGCAGCAGAGTGGAAAATTTGCTCAGATCTACTACAGTTATATACATACATCACAGGCTTGACTAACATTTGCTGTCAAGCTACTGTTTGTGATGACCTATAAAATTTTGCTATATTCTTTACATTAATTTTCATTTTGCTAATCTTATTTGTTATTTGGATACCAAATAATGAATAAATATATTTGTTATAAGCTTGATTTTTTTAGCGATGTTCATACCAAACATTGGGCAATGACACCAACGACGTAATGGTGGGCCTTGCTACTTCACTGCCATCACCTGGCCGTCCATCTACACAGTTTCCATGGCTATTTTTTTTCGTCTAAATTACATGGTAGAATAGCAGTTCTCTGCCTCGATTCCACTACTCAGTGCATATCTTTCACAACAGTGCTTTCAGTATATCGCAACCCAATCGGGCTATCATTATACCCTAGTTTTTTTGTTTTTTTGTTTTTTTTATTATTACTGGCTATATTTTTATTTATCCTTTCTATGTGGTCCTTTTATATTCTTAGGACATTTGCATAATAAGGAATTGAAACGGGTGCTATTTCTTTCCTGGGGTGGACTTACTCTCAATCTAATTGTTCTCTCAATATTAACTTTCCATAGCGGAGTAAAATTTGCATATTTATTGTTGATTATTGTTATGTTGCATATTTATCTCGTTAACATTTTTATAGTCAGTGGAACGCTTACACGATATATATATATATATATAAGTTTTTAATTTGGTTATGGAGCTAAGCCGAAAGGTATAACCAGATTGAGGTGTACTCAGTGGTCACTATGACCCAAGTTGAACCAATAAATGTTGACATAAGAGATTACAAAACACCACAGTATAACCAATAATGGAATCTGGCTTGTGATTGAAACGGTTTGTGGCTCACCACTAAATGTGAAAATATGATTTAGTACTACAATCCTGATTATCTTTCCCTACCAGGTAGCTAATGTAATTCAATATCCGTAGTTAATCATATGTTATTATTTATTTCTTATCGTATAATAAATAGATATAAATTAATGAATAAGCTACATATAACTTGATTAGATCATTATTTGGAAATTTATTTCGATTTAATCTTCAAATCACGTTTTTAATCAATTTCATACATCAACAAAACACATAAATCATCATGATTTTAACAAATACATATAGCTGATTGTAAAAGAAAAAAAATATTACTAGATAATATCTTGTTTTCGATAAAGAAACAGCTTTAAACTTTGTTTCATTTCATTTTCATTTAATCCGAATATATTTAATTATGATATTGGGGTTTTCAGTTAATACACCATAGTCAGCTGTACTGCAGTTGGAATTTGGGTTTTCTTTTACATTTTATGTTAACTTAAAAATTCTGTTATATATTTTAATGCGACAGTTTTTTTTTCAACTTTTTGTCCATCCTAATATATTATCCATACCAAGCATCTAGCTTCCATAAAGCCCCTCCTTACTATAATTGAATGCAACAGAATGTTTCGTTCAGCATTTACTTTTGTTTTTCTTACTACTTACTGAGTATATTATTTCTAAACAACCTGCAATTAGTTAATGTAAGTAAGTGATATTGCTCTAGATCCAGCCCAACACTTGGGTACAACTACACAGTACTAGAGTACATTTAGAGAACACTTTTGTATAATTCAGTAAACTTACAGGTGACTATATATTAAATACAGCCCATGATATGAACAGTGACACGGTAGTTTAATTCATCCCACAGGTACATCCTCTGTTGATTGTCGACGTAGGTACTACTAGTTTCGTGGCAACCTACCACGTCATTAGGTACATCCTCTGTTGATTGTCGACGTAGGTTCTACTAGTTTCGTGGCAACCTACCACATCATCAGGTACATCCTCTGTTGGTTGTCGATGTAGGTACTACTAGTTTCGTGGCAACCTACCACATCATCAGGTACATCCTCTGTTGATTGTCGACGTAGATACTACTAGTTTCGTGGCAACCTACCACATCATCAGTTAAATCCTCTGTTGGTTGTCGTTGTAGGTAATACTAGTTTCGTGGCAACCTACCACATCATCAGGTACATCCTCTGTTGGTTGTCGATGTAGGTACTACTAGTTTCGTGGCAACCTACCACATCATCTGGTACATCCTCTGTTGGTTGTCGATGTTGGTACTACTAGTTTCGTGGCAACCTACCACATCATCAGTTACATCCTCTTTTGTCGACGTAGGTACTACTAGTTTCGTGGCAGCTACCTTTCGTGGTAGTGGTACCTACTACTTTCGACAATCATCAGAGGCTTATAAAAGGTAAAGCTATTATCAGTATATCGTACAGTTTGTAGTTTTCATCTTTTACATGAATCCATTATATACAAACGATTTTAAAGTTATACTTTACTTTTTATTTATAGTAAATAATAAAATGCCTGCTTATTTATTAAATATAATATAATAAATTTAAAATAGTCGTTGTCTTCTTAGTTAAATATAAACATTTGTAATAGCGAAAAGAAAATATACAATAGATTAATTTAAAAATAATTCTATGGTCAAAAAAATTACGTAACAAATAAATGTTAGTTTTATGTTTTCATAATACCAATCAATATTTAGGTGAAAATACAACGCTTAGAAATGTATTTGTCATCGTTACTTATTGGAGATATCAAATGAAGATATTCTCTAATTAGTTTACCGTCTCAGTTTTGAGCGTCCGTGAAGAACCCTTAGCTCGCTAATTACCTCAAGGAGACTAGGTGCTAATTACCAATTACCTCGCTAAAAACATGGATTACTGCTTTAGGTAAACTCTGGAATCTATGACGCATCTAATTATCTAGATATTTAATACTTTCAATGAAACGTTTTGTCTGTTGATTCTCAGGTTCTTAATTTGGATACATTTAAAATTGAAATTAAGTAATAATTCTCAGTGACTCTATTGAGTTGTAGTTTTTTTAAATACACGTAATAAACATTTTCCATTTAATTCTAAAAACAAAAAAAGTAGAATTGATGGATCTATTTATTTAGGGGTTTTTTATTATTATTATTTTTTTTTTATCGAATATTTCGAGGATTGACTTTTATTGGTAATATAGTATTCGTAAATTGTCTTTGTTGTCGTTTTTTAGGTAAGTTGTTTTCTTTGTGTTTTAGAAATATAAATACAAATTGAATTACGCTTAATTTATTCTCAATAAATGTAAATGAATTAAAATATTTATAGCACAGTACTAAATTGCATTAGCTAATTCAATTACTTAAGTTAATTTAAGTAATCGAATCAGCTAATATTAATATAAGTTATGTTGTTCTACATAGAACGATTTAAAACTAAGATAACTGAACTCAAATGAACCACTTATTTCACTGTATACAAAAACTTTAAGTTGTGAAAAAGAAATTGGGTCCTTGGCTTACGCGTTTTTGTGGTCTCATTTAAAAATAATCAAAAAAATAACAGAACAGTGTTTAATATACATTCTAAAAATATCCCATTATAAATATTTAATAAAAGTAGCTGTGAATTTTGTTAAATAATATAGACATAAGAACTGGTTTTTAAATTAATAAGTTACAATGTCTTTCAGTATAAGACCATTAGCACAAATAACATTATAATTGAATGAACCAGCTTTCAAACATTGTTAAAAGTAAAATGATTTTCTAAATTTCATTATTTAATTGCATGTAATCTGTAACATGAGCAATGCTACATATCATCTACATTTATCAATAAGTGACCATATGTCGATTCCTGTTTTCTTGAGCTTTTTATGGTGAAATTCAACATTATCATTTAATCAATATAATAACTAAAAGAAAAACACAATTAACATAAATTTCCTATATCAAGGGGAATGTACATTTTATATAGTAATTATATGATTTCCATAGGGTACAAAATAGATCCGACCACCGGCGTGGTAATGATCTTGTGTTCCGGTGACTCTCATTTGCACTCGGAATATCAATTGAAATATTCATGGCAGGGAACTCCGGCTCATTGTTACAGTAGAGACACCCAACTACATGCATTGTAGTTGTGCAAACTACTTTGTTTGCAGCGGGAGTTTTTACTTATATAGCAAACATATTATCTCAACTGATGCTTTTATTGAACAATAATTTCTTCAAGAAGACATATTTGAATATTATTAAAGGCTCAACAAGTTTATTGTGTTAAATACAATGAAACTTATTTTATATTCAACCTCTTAAATCAGAATAGTTTGTGTTTTTGTAGTTTTAGTTTAGTTGTAGTTGTAGTTTAGTTTAGTTTTTAGTTGTAGTTTTGTTTTAGTTTGTTTTTTAGTATCTTCTTTAATATCCTTACATAATAGTATTGTGATTGACAATAATATCATTGGAAATCTTTGGAAGACACGTGACCGTTTAAGGATCGAAAAAATGCCATTGTTCGTTCTACTGGTGAATAAAATGATATAGTAACAGTAAGATGGTTAAACTTTCATAACTGTCTCTTATTTTTGACGTTTAAATTTTTGTCATATTATTGTGTCTTATAGTTTTTGTGTCTTTTATGTTGACTCAATTTTTGAAAACATATAACTTTAGTTTAGTTTTTTATTGTATAATTAGTTGTTTAATTCACAAAAAACGTATATAATTCCTTAGTACGTGAACATAAAGGAGGATATCTGTAAAAACAGATACATACACAAAATACTTTTAGTATACTTATGTTTTACTGATGCCATTTGCAAAACTTTTAATCAAATTTGCAAACTAATATAATAGAGTTTCAAGTAGAGCCCAAAAGTGTCGCTCCTTCTTTTTACCTTTGATTATTTTTGTGTTGTCTACGGTCCCTATCATAAGAGGTTTTATGGGGTTAAGTGTTACAGAGGACTTTATAGTCCTAACTTCACCCCTTTAATAAATGCATTTTCATTTCATTTTATTTTTTCATAAGTGCAAAATATGCTGATTTTGTACTTTTTTAAATGTGACCAGATATCTTATTTACAACAAATGTGAGATGTACAACAAACAATAACCTCACATTTTTGCCCTGTAACCCACTTCCACAAACAATGGAGCTCAGTCACACTGTTATAAACCATCCACATCCTTAGAGGGTAGGTTGTAAGATAAACTGAGTTTGTACGTTTTCCTTGGTGATTGGAAATCGTAGTTACCATAATAACTTCCAGATAAATGTGATCCAATGTTTTATACTCTTCGACCTTATACCATAGAAATTGGAGCACAGAGAGACTGTTATCTACAAACCCCATCCTGATGAAGTAAATTACAAAAGTCACTCACCTTGTAGGTTCTCTGAGGCAGCCAGATATCTTAGTCACAAAACAATCTCTAGAGTAGAGCATGAGCAATCACGTCAGGTTTTAGGCCTGGTGACCTCTTTTCACAAACAATATAACTCCAACATGTTTTTATCTACGATCCCCATCGGTAGGGGTTAGGTTACCAAATATACAGAGCTTGTGGGTTTTCTGCTACAGCGTTATATTGTAGTTGTAAAAACCTTCTGTAGAGTGAGCAACCATGTCACGTTTTGACCCTGTGACCTCTTTCCAAAAACATGGAGACATGCTGTTCTGAGATCTTCTTTTTAAGAAGAAACCTATAAGTTATTATACAAATTTTTAATTTTATTTAATAAAAAGACCAATGTTAGAAACGTATAGTTCTTAAAAGCTAAAACAATATTGTATATATTTAAAATAAAATATTTTCATAGAGTAAAAGGACAAGTATCATAATTATTGTACTGGCCAAAGGCTTTTAAGATTCGTATAACTAATTTAAAAAAATATAAAATCTGACATTCAGCAATAATATACGTATTGATCCATATTTCTACTTCATAATAATGAATAACAATACACGTAAAGATAAAAAAGTTTCGTATTCGAAAGGGCATTTAAAGAAAACAAATGATATAATAGCCTACAGTTAAATAATACAGAAGTAGAGGGGGGAAAATAAGAAGTATTTTAGGAATGCCTAGTATTTGTAATCACTTTAAAATTTGCTTTTTGAGCTAAAACCTATCTACTAAGAATTGGTAAATAACTCTAAACAGATAATAGTAACAGACATTTGGACAGTTCTTACTTATCAAGAAACTTTGGTATTAAACCCTTCCAACTGTCAAAGAATCCACGAGTGATTCTCCTGTGATTTGTCGTAAAATAAAATATTACTCATGATCCATTCAAAAAACCAATCATTTCTTGCCCAACTTATCCCTCTTAAACAATAAATAAGTGTGGTTTATTTGTTGATGATTGTTTTTTACGTCATAGGTCATATTGATCTTACTTATGAAGGTATATTTTATTTTTGTACTTTTTCAATGCACAAAAACCAATTGTGTATGATTAAAAAAAAGATAATTTATACATAATACAGTCGTGAACGTTCCATCTTAATTCGCAACTTGAAATTTTAACTCTAGTTTAAATTCTATTAAAGTAAAATATCAAAATAAAGTGGACTGGAGGTGTGACTTGTAGAAGCACCGTGTAACTCAAGTCACATAAAGTGTAGGTTTAACGCCTCTGAAAGTTGTCTTTCACTTCATTGAACTTCAGATGACACTTAAAGCTTCTTCCTCATGGGGCAGCTAAGCTTGCTAACTTCAAGAGCGTTGAGGGATAAGATTAAAACCGCTCAGGAAACCGCATAATGTCTTAAAAAGTAATATTTACTTTGGTTATTTAGTTATGTAATTGGTAACTAATAAAATATTTTAAGACATTTTTTTTACGTACTAATTTGGTTCCTATTTTTTATATTTTCATTGGAGTGGCATAGGATAGTACAGATAATCCCTAAAGCTCCTTCGAGTAAGATATTTTTAACCAAGGTATATATTTCATATGTTGTAATATTTAATAAAAATTAAGTACTGAGTCTTTGTCAGAGTAATTTTGCTTGTAAGGATTCTTTGACACCTAAAAAATAAAATGTATGCAGTAATACAATTATTAAACATAATTTGCTAATACAGAAGTCAGTTGTGTAACATTGATGTACGATTACGAAAAACTTCCATGCATGTTGTTTTTTAAATGATTATTACTTGGAATTAGTTTGTTTAGTGTTAAATATCAAGTTTAGCTAAAAATTAAAGCCAATAACCACTAAAGCCAAGTGAATTAAAAGGGTCAATTTAATGATAGTTTACCTATACTACGATAGTTTACATATACTACTATGGTTTACCAGTAGTGAATATATAGGTGAAATAGACTCACTTTGACCTTTGGACTTTCAAGATGGCGGCGGTCACGTGACCGGATCCAAGATGGCGGCCGGAACCGGATCCAAGATGGCAGCCGGAACCGGATCCAAGATGGCGGCCGGAACCGGATCCAAGATGGCGGCGCCCATTTCCCGCCAAATTTTCTAACCTCACTTTTCCTAACCTCAAATTCCCGCCAAATTTCCTAACCTCACTATTCCTAACCTCAAATTTCCCTCAAATTCCCAAATTTCCCTCCAAATTCCCACATCATACTATATGAAATACACTGTTAACCTTGTTATACTATATAAAATTCATTGTTAACCTAACTTTTTCCGTGTTATACTATATAAAATGCACTAGTAACCTTGTTATACTATATAAGATACACTATATAAAATACAGTCTTAACCTAACTTTTTCCATGTTATACTATATAAAATTCACTTTTTTGTCCAATATGGCGTCTTTTTCCATATTATACTATATAAAATGCACTTTTTTGTCCAATATGGCGTCTTTTTCCATGTTATACTATATAAAATGCACTTTTTTTGTCCAATATGGCGTCTTTTTCCATGTTATACTATATAAAATTAACTTTTTTGTCCAATAAGGCGTCTTTTTCCATGTTATACTATATAAAATTCACTTTTTTTGTCCAATATGGCGTCTTTTTCCATGTTATACTATATAAAATTCACTTTTTTTGTCCAATATGGCGTCTTTTTCCATGATAAACTATATAAACTTCACTTTTTTGTCCAATATGATGCCTTTTTCCATGTTAGACTATATAAAATGAACTTTTTTGTCCAATATGACGTCTTTCCCTCCTCAAAATTTCCTCCCAAAATTCCTCATCCAATATGGCGACCTTTCCCTTCGGGTACTTCCGGCGACCGTCGGCTACCTTCGTACGCTCTTAGCCTATGATGCACACGTCGTCTGCTGGTCGGGCGCGCATGCGCATGGACTTGCTACTCTGTGAATTATTTCATATATACACTATAACAAATTAATATTTCATACACTATAATAAAATTAATATTTCATATACTCTATGTGCTCGACCCGATCGTAGCGCACCTGGTGGCAAAACTTAGCGCATCCTTTCGGAACATGGCGCCTTCGGAAGGGAAGTCCCCGGTGGTAATTCCCCTTCTCAAATTAGGTATTTATACTATATAAAATACACTATTAACCTTTCTCATACTATATAAAATGCTAAAGATGGCGGCCATTTACATATGTACTATATAAAATGCTTTCGTGTACTTCCGGCAACCGTCGGCTACCTTCGTACACGTCGTCTGCTGGTCTGACGCACACCCAAATGCCACGCTCTGATTGGTTACCTACCTACTTTACAAGTAATCTTTCTCACACGTACTGTTAGACTACTTATTTAATTTAATTTTTCTCGACTTTTTAATAAATACACTGTTAATATACGCTCTTACCTTCGGACACTCATCCATGGCTTCCTACACTGTTACCTATACTTATCTATCGAATCACAGATCATCCTCAAGCCCCTACTTAACACTCTAGGCAACCCGCAATACACGTTTTAATTAAAAATCAAGGGACAGCTATTATTTATATTAATTATTTACTTCTTTTTTTATTTTTATTTAATTGTTACATACGAGGCCAAATGGTGTACAGTGACCGGGCTTTATCGCTGTTATCACATCACTTGACCTCAAAGGTCAACCCGTGGCTGTTATCAATCCCACAAGCATTGTTTTACATCCCGTATGAACGATGTACGAGTCTTTGTTACTAACTAGATGAACGAGCGTAGTCTTTGTTACTAACTAAGGCTGCTGGACCCTTTGATATATGATCTATTAACAACACAGTAGTCAGGGAAACTATGACATGGAACCCAAACCCCTTAAGGGGATTCCCTACTGAAAATGACAAAAATTTCATTAATTACAAAAAAAATTTTTTTTTACATATTATTGTTCTATGGTATGTCCTCTTTCAGAAAAACCATACATACTAAGGTATAAGTGGTTTTATATATGAAAAAATAATTATATTATTAGGCGTAATTTGGTCAAAATGCCCTAAAGTGACCTACGCAACGAGGCAAAGACTTGAGATATGTGTAAGTGAAGCTATTTGCCAGTACAATACTGGTGTAAACAAATCAGTAAGCAGCTTTCAGATCTCAAGTGGAGTAAGTCCTGGCTGTTCAACATTGAAAGTAGCCAAAAGATTCGACAGAAAGCGACTTCGGCTTGCAAAAATCCATAAACATTTAAAGTTTTTGGAGTATAGATAAAAACTCAGACAGGCTCAAATGATGGAGGAAGAAAGAAAAAAGCAGAAAGAAGGACTAACTTATGATGCTGGAAGATTTTAGGACATTTATTTCTTTGTTGTACAGTAGGCTAGTGATTTTTTTCTCAGTTTTTCAATATAATCAAATACTTTTTGCGCGTGTTGTAATTTATGTTATCAATAATTATTGTGGACCATTATGCATCAAAATCCAGCTACAGCTGCCTAGTATTTTGTTGGTAAGTCCTGTTTTATATAATGATATCAATAAGTTATGGTTTAGGCTTATTACTTTAGTTACATTAAATGAAACTAGTATCCATAGCAACAAAAAACATGCTTACTTTCAATGCGCGATTCCCGCAAGTTTGGGTTTTCCATGTTTTTCATCACTAAAATTGATATATCTCATAAAGTACTTGTAGTGAAAGGTTGACATTTTTACCCAATATTTCTTATTAGTATATCTAAAAAGTTAGGTAAAATTATGCCTGTAACACAACTAAGAATTGAATAAAAAAATTTCTTTTTAATAAACAATATTTAAAAAACAATCTTTTATTTTTTCCTTATAACTTTTTTTTATAAATAGATACAAATCTAATTTTACCTAACTTTTTAAAAGACTAAAAACCCTACAAAATGACACTTGGATCATGAAGTTCTAGCCAATAGAACCTGAGATATATCAATTTTTATATAACCGTTATTTTTAGGTATATTATACCTAAAAAATACCTAAAACTGAAAATTAAAAATTTTGACCACAAAAGTTTCTTTTTGTAACAAGTTCAACCTAGAAAAACCTTATTCAGAACCAAAAAGAAAAATATTAACAAATTTAGCATTTTCAGTAGGGAATCCCCTTAAAATTTAGTTAAAATGTCCATAAATAGGGTTATTTGTGTACAAAATATGTTATAATTCCCTAAAAGCAATAAAATGCAGTGTCATAACAACGATATTTGTCCTAAACATTAAAAATTCCTTTAAAATACTCTTATAGAAACCTTTAAAAACTTAGTTTGAGCTCAAAACAACGTACAAAACTGATATAACACTTGTAAATTAATTGTTTAACCTACATAGCTATTTAGTTGACTCCAAACAGTTGGCAAAGTGTAAGTAGCCAATAGGAATAAATTCTCTATAATGTTCATATTTTAAGCTTGATTTTAACAAAACCT